>CM038797.1:111069278-111124212 GCA_021764765.1 Vicia sativa
CTGAAAAGAGAGAGGACTTTGAGTCTAAACATAAATCACGCATTATGAGTATCAGATCAAAAATATTGGAGCATGCAACATCGATTTATACTCGAAATATGTTTGGAAAATTTCAAGATGAGTTTGCACTTGTTAGCCTCTTTACAAAGCATAAGATTGAAAAAAATGACTCACAATATAGGTATCAACTATCTAATTCTTTTAAAGATTGTGATAAATTCATCGTTGATATAAATTTGGACTCAAAGGATACTACTTGTGAATGCAAACTTTTTGAATTTATGGGAATATTATGCAGACATATTTTGACAATATTTCAAGCTAAAAATATACTTCAAATTCCTAATCAATATATATTGCATCGCTGGACAAAAGAAGCTAATATATACATGGAGGTTACGAATGAGGTGGATACTTTGAGAAGCCTACACGTGCATCAACATTTTAGCAAATTTTCAAATTTTGCTAAACAATCAAAACAAACATATGAGTTTATTATGGTAGAGTTTGATCGCATTTGTAATTCTTTAGAAACAATGGAATTGCAGTTGTCCAATGTGAACGAAGCTCCTAAAGATTTGCAACAACAAGATACAGATGACACACCTGGTAATGTTTTTAATATTCAAGACCCTGATATCTCACAAACAAAAGGTAGAAAGAGAAAAGATTCTGAGAGTGTCCGTGTACAAGAAAGATATAGAAGTGGTCTAGAAGTATCGATGGATAAGGCGCTAGTTAAATGAAGGGCGTGTAAATATTATGGAGAATATGGTCACTATCAATCAACTTGCAAAAATAAAACAACTTAACATGTTTATTTTGTAAGTATTTGTATATATATTTTGTTTAAATAAATATTATAGAATTATAATAGTACAAACATGATATTATAATTATAATGCTTCATACTATTTTACAGGTCTTCATGCAAGAACTAAATTAAATAACTTGTGGATACTTATAAAGAAAGATGGAGAAAAGGAGGCTAGCATATGAAGATAGAACATATTTATAGTTATTATTATAGACATATATTTATTTATTTTTTTGTTTCAAGGTATTTTTAAATGACTTCCTAGTACACTACTATGACATCTTATTTGTTTTAGAATGATTTTCTTATATTGTTTTATTACAATCAAGTATTGAAAATTTTGATTAGGGTTACATGTATGTATATAAATATATATGGAATTGATTAGTCGTGTGAGAAAAAATATTTTATTAATATATAAAGAATATTTTAGATACAATATTTCATACTATATATAAGAAATAGTATTTTGTTAATATATATGTGGATTTGAATATTATTTCATACTTTACTTAAAAATATATTAATTTTATCCTTTAAATTAAATAATTAGAATCTAATTTAATTGGAAAATAAAACAATGAGAAATTTGTTTAAACATTAAAAGAAACTTTTTTTTATATATATGATGAGGGATTTCATAGCAATGAGAAAAATGAAAAAAATCATCTTTGTGGTTTTTAAATTTTAGAACGATTTCTTATATATATTATTATTTTAAATTAAAATATTTTATATCTATAATTTATATATAACTTTTAAATTTTTATGTACATTTTATCCTTTAATTTAAATTAATAGAATATAATTAATCAAAATAATTTTTTTAAAAATATATATATAAAAACTAAAAGAAACTTTCAATTTCATATAACATCAATTTTGTAGTAAAATTATATAAGTTTTAACTAAACTAACTAAAAATAAAATGTAATACATCTTCTAAAAAATAAACTAACGTGTGTATATATTTTTGTTGAAATTTTTTTATACCTAATAATAAATATACATGACATTGATTATTGATGTGAGAGAAAAATAAAATCTTGTTAATATATATGGAATTGATTACAAAGATATATATATTATATTAAGATAATATGATAATATGAGAATATGAGAAAAGATATATATATGATAATATGATAATATGTTAATATATATGGAATTGATTACAAAGATATATATATATATATATATATATATATTATATTAATTGATAATATGAGAAAAGGAAATATTATATTAAGATGTTATTTTAAGAGCCATTGGATTTTAATTAAATCAAAGGTTGTAATTGAGTGTAATAATTGGTATAAGTAATTGGTGTAATTTGATTCCTCCTCTCTGTCTCTCTCTCTCTATATATATATATATATTACACCCGAAGACTTACACCATGAGTTACACTCGCTCAAAAACGTTACTTCGGATTAATATTTTTTAAAATTGACCGTTGGATTGAAACATAATATCATTTAGATCATTCCTATAAAGTTTGAGACTAATCTATAATGATTTACTATGTTAATGAACTACATCAAAATTAACGTTATATGAAAGTTCATTTTGACGTTAATTTTTGGATATCTTGATCGTATAGTAAATCATTATAGATTAGTCTCAAACTTTATAGGTATGATCTATATGATGGTATGTTTCAATCCAATGGTTGATTTTACCGATGTAAGTGTAACTCATGGTATAAGTGTTCGGTGTAATTTGATCCTCTCTCTCTCTCTCTCTCTCTATATATATATATATATATATATATATATATATATATATATATATATATATATATATATATATATATATATATATATATATATATATAGAGAGAGAGAGAGAGAGAGGAGGGTTTAATATTAACCATTAGTTTTGATAAATAGTTTTGATGAATATTTATTGTCATAACTTCATCCAAATTATTTATCAAATCCAATGGTTAATATTAAACTCTCCTATCTCTTATTTAAAAATTCTCCTACTTGATACATTATATATATTTGGGCAATAATAAAAAACCTATAAATATAATTGATAAGAATTTTCATATGAAGAGATATAATTGATTATTTGTCTTGATGTACTTGATATGTTTTAATTGTATAATATATTTTAACATTAATCGTATAATATATTCTTACAAAAATTATATAAAATTACAGGGTTGAAAATATTTTAAAAACTTCATCAATTATATCCGGTCTAAAATTTTTGGAGTTTGTCTAGGCCAACCAACTTGTACAATAATTTTTAACCAAAGTGAAAAATATATGCACACTTAAATTTTTGAATAATACTTACGTGTCTATTATCTAACATATACTAAGAAATTACTCAATCTACCTAAACTACCATTTTCAAAAAAAAAGAAGTGCACTACACTTTGGATATTTTAGTAACTAACAAAATAACCCTTAACTTTTTTAAATTTTCTCATTTCATGTACCAATTATCAACTTCTCATTGGTTCAAATTAAAATACTATTTTTCTCATCTTACACTACTTTCTCTTTTCTCTCTCTTTTCTTTTTATTTTATATGATTATTTAATACATTTGAATTTTAATATAATTGATTCTTTTACAATTAAATATCTCATTTTAAACTTACATTTTAGGATATATTTTATCTTTTCTATTTGTTTATTATCACTGAAAATACTAATTAATATATTATTTAACTTTAATAAAATTAAAAATATATTTTATGAAATTGAATATTACTATATATCATTCACTCAACTAACTTTTTATTTTCTACTATCTAACATATACTAAGAAATTGTCCAAACTACCTAAGCTACCATTTTCCAAAACAAATTGCACTACACTTTAGATATTTTAGTAACTAACAAAGTAACCCTTAACTTTTTCAAATTTTCTCATTTCATGCACCGATTTTCAACTTCTCATTGGTCCAAATTAAAAAACTCTTTTTCTCATCTTACACTATTTTTATCTTCTCTCTCTCTCTCTCTCTCTCTCTCTCTCTCTCTCTCTCTCTTTTCATTTTATACGATTATTTAATACATTTGAATTTTAATATAATTGATTCTTTTACAATTAAATATCTCATTCTAAACTTACATTTTAGGACATATTTTATCTTTTCTATTTGTTTATTATCACTGAAAATACTAATTAATATATTATTTAACTTTAATAAAATTAAAAATATATTTGATGCAATTGAATATTACTATATATCATTCACACAACTAACTTTTTATCTTATGGTTCACAATCAAATTATTACCATTATTTTCAAATGTAAATTGTTTTTCTTTCACCATGTCACAAGGTTTTAAAAAAAATTACTTAATACATTCAGTTTATTTTAGCATTACGTAATTAAATTTAAATTCACATGTGTATCTAAATACATCATTTATCAAGTTTACCATTATATTTTCTATAATCATTTTATTTGTTGTAATATTTTGATTTCATAATTTTTAATTGTAGTTTTCCATTAAATACTAATTAATCTTTTATTTAAATTTAATAAATTTAAAAATATATTTTATGAAATTAAATAATACTACATATCATTCATACAACTAACTTTTTATCTTACGAGTCACTATCAAATTATTACCATTATTTTTAAATGTTAATTTTTTTCTTTCTTCATGTCACAAGTTTTTTTTAAAATTACTTAATACATTCAGTTTATTTTAACATTAAGTAGTTCAGTTTAAATTCACATGTGTATCTAAATACATCAATTGTCAAATTTACCATTATATTTTGTATAATCATTATTTGTTGTAATATTTTTATTTCATAATTTTTCATTGTACTTTCTCATTAAATACTAATTAATCTATTATTTAAATTTAATAAAATTAAAAATATATTTAATGGTAAAATAGTGACCCGTAAGATAAAAAGTTAATTGTGTGAATGATATGTAGTACAATAAAAAATTATGAAATAAAATATGAGGAGAGATTAAATTACACCCGAAGAGTTACACCATGAGTTACACTCGCTCAAAAACGTTACTTCGGATTAATATTTTTTAAAATCAACCGTTGGATTGAAACATACCATCATATAGATCATACCTATAAAATTTGAGATTAATCTATAATGATTTACTATGTCATTGAACTACATCAAAATTAACGTTATTTGAAAGTCCATTTTGACGTTAGTTTTTGGATATCTTGGTTATATAGTAAATCTTTATAGATTAATCTCAAACTTTATAGGTATGATCTATATGATGGTATGTTCAATCAACGGTTGATTTTAAAAATATTAATCAAAAGTGACGTTTTTGAGTGTAATTCATGGTGTAACTCTTCGGTGTATTTGATCCTCCTCATATATATATATATATATATATATATATATATATATATATATATATATATATATATATATATATATATATATATATATATATATATATATATATATATAGACACACACACTAAGCTACAGTTTGCATAACTATAAATAATTGATTAATACCTAGACTAAACTATAGTTTAGATAACTAAGTAAATTAAGTAGATCGTACTTGTTACAAAAATAAATAGACTAAACTATGAGTTTAATAACTATCAAGAAAATGATTTAGTCTTCTCCCTCTATTGAATCCTTTCACTCTTTTCTCTGGTGCATACCTTCTTGAATATATAATGATTATTCTTTAATAACAATTGTTTTACGAAATAGTTACCAAGCATCCTAGAGAAGGACACGAATTTACTGCACAAAAGATCCCTAGAAAAATTCTTCAAAATATCATGTTTTAGAACAAACTCAAAAATAATTTTTCAGCCATTCTCAACTTATTCCAAGCATCCTATCACCTTCCTGAGGTCCCCAGGAGTTCATCCAAATATTTTGCAAAGCTAGATCATGCCCAAAACCTGACACCTAAGTTGAACCGGTTTGTTAAATGTTTTGAATTTCAAACTCTTAATTCATGCCATTTAAACTATTTTGATGCATGTATACATGTTTATACTGATGTTTGTGTTTGTTTAGAACCACCGTTCATGAGTTTTAACGCATGAATCAAGGTTTTCCATTATTAGGGCACGAAGCTTCTGCTTCATCGAAACCCTAAGTATAGACCGTTTTAGATCAAACAAATACCACCAATCGATTCGTAGCCCTCAAATTAGGGGATACGGTCCTTCGTTTCCATTTATTTGTGATATTTTACAGGTTTGGTATTTGGGACGCTCGGAGAAGACGACCAGAGTGCAGCTCTGGCGTCTCTAACTTTAAGTCAACCGGCCATGACAAGCGTGGCGTGTTTTGATTGGTTTGTTTAAATCCTGGGGTCCACGTGTATGCGTTTTGATTTTATTTGATTTTCTAGAATTAATGATCACATATATATTTATGGGTTCAGTTTAATACACGAATGTATCACCACCCCAGTGGTTCAACATGCGCGCGTAGTCCTCTTGTGTCTCTTGGCCTGGGTTCGATCCTTGCCTTTTGCTCTTTTTTTCTTCCAAATTTATGATTTTTTTAGGGTATCACATATATTGCTTTGTTTCGCAAATTTATGATTTTTACAGGGTATCACATATATTGCTTTGGGGACGTGATTATAACATCACATGCATGTGGCACAGTGACTAGGTTTTGGACCAGTAACCTTAAGGTCACAGGTTAAAAACCTCCAGAACCATTCCTATTTTTTTGGCACTAGTTTCTTTCATATTTTCTAACCTTTGTTTCAATTTGATTTTCTATTTTAATTTTTTTCACAAATTTATTTTTAATACCTTAAAAGACCTAAAAAATATTTTAATTTTAGATTTAGGTTTAAAAAATGTTTAATTAATTTTAAACACAAAAATATTTCATTTTTATTTTCATTTAAAATTATTTTTATAATTAACTCCTAATTAATTTAAAATTAGGTTTTCTTATTTAAAATCAATCACAAAAATACTAAAAATATTTTTCTTTTAATACTTAGGGTTTAGATCTCTTTTACACTTATTGAAATAATTTTCCTCATTATTTATTTATTTATTTATTTCGCATTTAAATATTAGAAATCGATGTATAGGTCGCAAGGATATTTTTGTAATATCGTAACTTTTTACTTTTCTCGCATTTTTCCTATTATGTAACTGCTCATGGGATGTAATAGCCTAGGTAAAATTTATTTTCTGCATCTCCTTATTATATAACTGCCCCGAAGCCATGTAATAGCATAGAATTTTCGTTTTTCCGCACCGTTATTTTCTGCAAATATTAACTGCTTAGATGTATGGTTAATAGGATTGTATGGCAAGATTTAAAACTAACCATCCTAACTCTAAGATAAAATATCTGAAAATAACACACTCTCACACTTATACCCTCAGGGTATCTTCTCTTGTTTCCTTTGGAGAAACATGGGCATGTCCCTCGAATGTAGGGGTACCATTAACAAAAGTCCCTCGGTTAAAATCATCATAGTCCCTTCAAAGATCATAGTCCCTCGATGACCCTCAAAGTTTCCTACGAATACATGATCTTGTCCTTCGATTGTTGTCTACGAAAATGATGATAGTCCCTACGAAGTTGCTAAGTTATCCTTACAATGTTGCCTTCAATGACCATTCGATCATCCTACGCCTGTCCTTCACATCCAATGGATAGGGCTACCTACCAACTAATGGTACGAATAGCACTATCCTAAAAGAGAAGGAAAATAACAAGAACGACCTTTGAGTGGGTAATAAATCTTAATTGCTTGCTCAAAACAAAATACTTTTCACACCTCACATTTTCAAACAAATATTTTCAAACACTTCGTATACATTCTTGAGGAATGATACAAGAATCATTACAAAGTTAAAGTAAAAATATTTTCAAACAAATCATACACACAAAAGCAAGTATTCAAAAGTGAGCTAAGAAATTTAGAGCCCGTGGATAACTACGGATGAAAAGGGTGCTAACACCTTCCCTTTTCATAACTTACCCCCCGAACTCAAAATTTATAAAAGGTCTTTCCTATTCTTTTCACCTTTCCTTATTGGATAAAATAAAAGTCGGCGGCGACTCTTGCTAACCGCAACATTTGCGATAAAATGCAAAATAACCAAGTCAGTTCTTCCACCGTGTTACAAAAATGGCGACTCTGTTGGGGAGAATACTCAAAAGAAGGGTTACCTTAGGATTCTTAGATCACTTTTACTTGCTTTCATTGTTTGACTTGTATGATTTACTTTTAAGGGTTTTATTTGGGTATTATCTCTTGTAAGGATCCTACACCCGAATTCATGATTCCTTAGGTAAGTAGAAATAGTTCATCGCGACTTTCTGACATAGATCGACACAGTTAAAATGATGGCTACGGTTAGTGTGACACTTTGGATGTCCTAATGTTCCTCAAGTCCAGTTGGAAAACATTTGGCATCTGCGTGGTGTCATCAACACTAACTAGACTTTTAGAACCTTAATTGACCCATCTTAGCCATTAGAAGATAGTGAGATAGCCGGCTTTGGTGCAGACTAAAGTTGGTTGATAATCGATGCTACGCTCATTGAGATTTGATGTTCGGGATGTTTTGGTCGGCCACTTGGGTGCCACACTGATATAAAGCTTGCGAGAAAGATCTGTGATATGAGATTCCTAGAAACCGGCTACTATTGTAGGACATGTAGAACCAACTTAACTTTAGTAAAGGGTACTCACCTATAAACCTCGTGCAAGCCTTTAAACCTAGGGCTATGATAACCCGAAAATGTCTCGAATATTTGGATCAATTTACATGAATTTGGATCATAATATGCCGATATTTTCTATGTTTTTAGGTATTTACTATTTACAAGGCATGTATGAAGAAAGTCACAAAAATGGAGAAGAATTGAGTTAAAAACCACAAAAAGGAGTAAATAAATAGCATAGGGGGTGATTGTAACGCCCTGTTTTTATTAATATTATATTATATTAATATTTTCGAATTACCGATTGATATTTATTTCGCGATGAGAATATTTAGATTAATCGTTATAACTATTAATATATTTGGCGACGTTCCGTTCGGATCCGATATACAAATCTCCAGAATTATTTGAATTAATTGAATTGATGATATAATTAGTAAGTTAGGGGTGTGGGGAGCAATTGTTGAGGATTGGGTTTTCACCCTTCGCTTACTAGTAGAAATACCTTTTATAAACCATTTCTCCTCATTTTCCTTCCATTCAAAATACCAAAACCAAACATGGAACTTGGAAGCTAGTAAGAAAAAAAGTTATAAAAACCATTTACCTTTCCTTTTCTTCCCATTTGGAAAACAAGCCAAACTTGGCCTTAGAGAGGATAAGAGAGGGTTTTGGGGAAGAAGAAGAAGGAGAGCAAGAACAAGCATGGGGTTGGGGCTTTGATGGAGCATCTTGCAATCAACCAAGCTAGAGGTAAGGGGTTTGATTCTCTATCTCATATTGTTAGGTTTTGTTAGATATATTTTGGATTTGGGGGTGAAATTGATAGTTGATTTATAGGGTTTTGTTGGTTGATTGTTGGAATGGTTTAGAAGAGTTGGATTAGGAGTATGGTTTGTGGATGTATTAGGTGCTAGCTTGTAGAATTAAGAGTATTGAAATGGGAAAGAAAACCATGGTAGAAGAATGAGAAAAACTCAAAAAGATGAAGTTTTCACGCAGGTCCATCAACACGGGCCGTGTTTCCCTCCTGTATAGGAATTTTGGTTAGTGCAGGCCAATCAACACGGGCCGTGTTGATCAACACGGGTGCCCGTGTTGATTCACTGTCTTGGGTGATTTTTGCACGTTCTGATGGCTTTTCAACACGGGCCGTGTTGATGCTTCTGTAGCCTCCAAAATTTTGATTTTTCGCATTTCCTTTAGAACCCGATTGTGTTTCGATTTTCCGATTTCGGTAAATTCGACGACGGAGCAAGTTGCTCCAAATTCAACGGAAATTGACGTGCTAGCTAGGTTTGACGTGTAGAACGTAGTGATGAGGTTAGTTTTTAGAAGTTGCGAGTTTTTGCGAGATGACCCGAAATAGGCTTAATTAAGGTTAAATTGAATCGGATTTCGTTTTAGTGGATTTAAGACACGTATGGACAATCCGATTGCGATGTTGACGATTAGGAGAAATGCCGGTTATTAGGGATGGCTTTTGCGATGATGATAGGTGTTTAACTATCTTTCCGTGTGTAGAATTTAGGGAACGAATCGATAATGAGGTGGAGTGATTAAACATAATATTTGCGACGACGTAGTAGTTAGTAAATACTTGTTGATTATGCGATGCGAGGTTATATGTCTTTGTACATGATAATGTGATGATTATATTGATGTTATTAATAAATGCTTCTGATTTGTGAATGCATGATTTTGATGATGATGAATTATATGTGACGTTTTGCATAATGCAATTATAATGTGATGATATATTTATCTTGATTTGGATAAATTATGGCGATGTGGGCTTTATGCCAATTTTGATAAGCGACGATGATGTTTTTGTGTTGTGTTTGTTTATTGTCGTGTCACATACATTGCATTGGCGACGATGGGCTTTTATGCCAAGCGACGAGGCTTTTATGCCAAGCTAGTCAATTTATGATTTGCGACGAGGCTATGTATCTGAGATTTATACTTTAAATCAAACTGTTTAAAGTGAGTTGTTTTTGATGGTGTGACGCCTCAGTATTTAATTTATGAAATTTTAAATTACTCTGATTTGTGCATATTAAACTTTGGGTAATATTGGGGTGTTACATTAGTGGTATCAGAGCAGGTCGGTCTGTCGACCAGGTTGTTAGTGTGTTTAACCATTGTATGCGATGTGTGTGAAACACTGTCGGTACTTGTTTGTTTCAAATTGTTTGTCTGCAGAGATGAGTTTGAAACAAGTGGGGGAGAAGTTTTACTTCTTGGTAGCGCTTGTGGCTTAGTTTGGAGCCTCAGGCAGTGTTACGCTTTGGTAACTTATAGTGTAAGTTTGAAGACTGTTGCTTGGTAGAGATGGTTTATGTCACCATCATGATTGTCGACTGTCTATTGACAAATTGAGGGACTGATCATCCTTAATCTCTTGTTGATAGTAGTCGGGGATTGTGTTGGTTGGGATAGACTTGTCTTGCTAGCTTAATAGTGTGTGAAGCTGATGTGTTTGCACATGGTAGTGCAGGGTTACTTGAGTTGTAGGCGAATTTGGATTTTGGTGAGGAACAAGATTTTGGCAAGCGAGCTTCTTGTTGTGATTCTTCCGAGGCCTATTGTGAAGATGTGAGTGAGTTACCGCAGTAGTGCGAAGTGAAGTTTTGATGGATTTAGTTTCTGGAACTAGTTATGATTCGAAGTATCCTTAAGGGATGTTTGTTTCTGAGTTAGAGTTGAAGATTCAACTTGAAGATTGGTTTTAGTAGAGTTTGTTTATTTGAGTGGTTCGCCGTGGAGTGCGCCGGTTATGTTGTTCGAGAAGAGCAAAGGTTACCCGAGTTGGTGTGTCGTTTGTAGTCAAGGAACGAAGTGGATGTTGAGGACGAGTGTCTGTTTCTGAGGTTTGATATTTAAGTGAAGCAGTTATTTGGAGTTTAAGTGTTTAGTGAGATCGATGTGAAGTCTGGCTGTCTACGGGTTAGTGTGATAGGTGAAGATGTTTAGACAATGCTTTACAAGATAGTGTATAGTTCTGGCGAGTGTTTGTTGATGTCATTAGTGTGACTGATGCATCAGGTGTGATTTAGGGATGTTCAGACAGTACTCTCATGAGTAGCTGTAAGAGTTATTTCGTGTTCATGGATATTATTTGGTTCACATAAAGTTAAGGAATTGTGGCAAGCATCCGAGCGTTGCGTTATCAATAGTGAAGTTAGATCATGCATGTCGAGTATTCTAATGATAGAATTTTGAACTGTTGGACGTGAGTGCCTTAAGTAAGCAACTTAGACGGTGATATTTTGGACAATTCCGCGAAGATTTATTTTGTGTCTTGTAGAAGACTTTAAGGGGTTAATTCAGAGTTTAGAAGTTCTTTTGTTTTGGATGGTTAGCTTTGTGAGTTGATGGAAGATCTTTTTACAAGTTGGTATTGATCGCGAGTATTTTGGACCCGAGATGGTTGAGTCTCTATTTTGACTTCGTAATGAGAAGCGAATTTGTTTGAACCGGTGAAAAGTTTAGCGAATGCTACGATGTTGGTCTTGTTTTGTACTAAAGAACCTTGTGAGGTGTATTGTGATATTTCATCTTGGACTTCAGATGTATTTCGACATAGAGTTGGAAGAGTGCATTGCTACCTTGGAACGATTTGATGCTCATAAGGAAAAATTGTCGGACGCGTGAGTTAGAGTTTGATGCGATTGTGCTCATTGGAACCTTTAGGGTGCAGATGTTAACGACGAGGAGATTGGGATTGTTAAAGACAATTCAAGTTTAAGTGCGATCTATAAAGAGATTTCGTCTGGTGTTGAGTTCAGTAAGCTGATATCGCGGATAGCCAAGAATATCTGATTTGAGATTTATTATTTTGAAGAATATTGCGTGTTTGTGTTGAGACGCTTGTTGAGATTAAGCTCAGAAGGTTATTAAGGATTTGTTCACCACTAGCATATGGATTTCGTCGGATACTAATAGTCGTAGTGGATTATTAGATTGCGACTAAGATCAGTCTTGACGGTGAGAATTTGGTGGTGGTTTGGTAACCACAGGTACTTTAAGATGATTGATGTTTTATAAAGGAAGGTGTTCTATTGTGACTGAAGTCAGTCGCGATGGTGTTCTTGTTGAGTTCCATAGAAATTGATGTTATGGTTCTAAGTCCGACCTGAGTTATGGGTCAGGAGTATGAGACGACGTTGATAGGTTGAGTTCTTGAGGGAGTGTTTTGGTCTAAGTTACCACTTTGAAGGATTGAGAGTTATGAAGGTGTTTCGAATAAGAAGCCTGTGTATTGATTGTTGCGACGGTGCGATGATGGTGATTACTTGATACAACTTTGGGAATTGAATTGTTATAACGGAAGACTTCATTGAAGTCAAGTGTATACGTCGAAGTTTCACAAGTGAATATTTGGATAGAACTTGAAAAGGTCAAACTATGTCATGTATTTAGAGGACCAATGGACGTTGATCAATCGAGAATGAAAGAGTGATTCTTCGAGTTGATGAAACTGATATTGCGAGGTGTCTTGATGGGTGTACGCTTTGAACGTATCCATTTTGAGTAATTGTGAAGTTGAGGATTAACCAAGTTGTTTTATGGTTGGTAT
Source organism: Vicia sativa (assembly GCA_021764765.1). Classification (NCBI taxonomy): domain Eukaryota; kingdom Viridiplantae; phylum Streptophyta; class Magnoliopsida; order Fabales; family Fabaceae; genus Vicia; species Vicia sativa. The sequence goes on from CM038797.1 coordinate 111,082,327, forward strand.
CTTATGCATAAAAGTGACGCAACATGGTTTAGATATCAAGCATTAAATCGATTAACGAGTAAGCGAGGTTGTTGGAATTGGGCTAGTGAGTTATAGTCGCAAGTCGTCTGTATAAGCCCTAGAATGGGTGTTGTATCGCAGTTCTGTTACGTTTGTGTAACTTGTTATTGATCAAGGGTTGTACATTGGTGTTCTACAAGGATGATGTGACCTTGTGACTTCTAGAATGAGAGTGGTAACTGCAAGTGTAATTCTTGAGTTCGTACTTATGCGTGGATGAAGGCATCTTTTCGTGTTTGCGTAGCACGCGTGGTTTTATCCTTTTCTGATTGTTTCAGTTTTGGTTTGTATAACCATTTTGTTGTTTTCGTTTTAGCGATGGTGTCGGTGTTGTGTCGTAGGACTTTATGTTCCTATCTGTGGTGACTCGTTTCTGAGGCGTCGGTTCGAGTGTGTGACTAATTCTATGGTCAAGGCATTAGGATGGTATCGATCTTGTTTGTTTGGTTCTCGAGTGAACCGGTGTGTCTGCGACTTGTTTAGTTGTTGGGTGTTAGTTGGTTGTCGAGTGCATTGTATGGGCTTTGCATCTCGGCATGGTTGTTCTTGACGGGACGATGTAGTTAGGGATATTTCCTTGTTTTTGGTGTATTGTGTATGTTGTTTAATGGACGCGAGGATTGAGTGGACGAATACGTAAGCATGTCCCAATTTGTTTCGTTTTGGTCGAATTTCGAGGACGAAAAGTTTATAAGTGGGGGAGAGTTGTAACGCCCTGTTTTTATTAATATTATATTATATTAATATTTTCGAATTACCGATTGATATTTATTTCGCGATGAGAATATTTATATTAATCGTTATAACTATTAATATATTTGGCGACGTTCCGTTCGGATCCGATATACAAATCTCCAGAATTATTTGAATTAATTGAATTGATGATATAATTAGTAAGTTAGGGGTGTGGGGAGCAATTGTTGAGGATTGGGTTTTCACCCTTCGCTTACTAGTAGAAATACCTTTTATAAACCATTTCTCCTCATTTTCCTTCCATTCAAAATACCAAAACCAAACATGGAACTTGGAAGCTAGTAAGAAAAAAAGTTATAAAAACCATTTACCTTTCCTTTTCTTCCCATTTGGAAAACAAGCCAAACTTGGCCTTAGAGAGGATAAGAGAGGGTTTTGGGGAAGAAGAAGAAGGAGAGCAAGAACAAGCATGGGGTTGGGGCTTTGATGGAGCATCTTGCAATCAACCAAGCTAGAGGTAAGGGGTTTGATTCTCTATCTCATATTGTTAGGTTTTGTTAGATATATTTTGGATTTGGGGGTGAAATTGATAGTTGATTTATAGGGTTTTGTTGGTTGATTGTTGGAATGGTTTAGAAGAGTTGGATTAGGAGTATGGTTTGTGGATGTATTAGGTGCTAGCTTGTAGAATTAAGAGTATTGAAATGGGAAAGAAAACCATGGTAGAAGAATGAGAAAAACTCAAAAAGATGAAGTTTTCACGCAGGTCCATCAACACGGGCCGTGTTTCCCTCCTGTATAGGAATTTTGGTTAGTGCAGGCCAATCAACACGGGCCGTGTTGATCAACACGGGTGCCCGTGTTGATTCACTGTCTTGGGTGATTTTTGCACGTTCTGATGGCTTTTCAACACGGGCCGTGTTGATGCTTCTGTAGCCTCCAAAATTTTGATTTTTCGCATTTCCTTTAGAACCCGATTGTGTTTCGATTTTCCGATTTCGGTAAATTCGACGACGGAGCAAGTTGCTCCAAATTCAACGGAAATTGACGTGCTAGCTAGGTTTGACGTGTAGAACGTAGTGATGAGGTTAGTTTTTAGAAGTTGCGAGTTTTTGCGAGATGACCCGAAATAGGCTTAATTAAGGTTAAATTGAATCGGGTTTCGTTTTAGTGGATTTAAGACACGTATGGACAATCCGATTGCGATGTTGACGATTAGGAGAAATGCCGGTTATTAGGGATGGCTTTTGCGATGATGATAGGTGTTTAACTATCTTTCCGTGTGTAGAATTTAGGGAACGAATCGATAATGAGGTGGAGTGATTAAACATAATGTTTGCGACGACGTAGTAGTTAGTAAATACTTGTTGATTATGCGATGCGAGGTTATATGTCTTTGTACATTATAATGTGATGATTATATTGATGTTATTAATAAATGCTTCTGATTTGTGAATGCATGATTTTGATGATGATGAATTATATGTGACGTTTTGCATAATGCAATTATAATGTGATGATATATTTATCTTGATTTGGATAAATTATGGCGATGTGGGCTTTATGCCAATTTTGATAAGCGACGATGATGTTTTTGTGTTGTGTTTGTTTATTGTCGTGTCACATACATTGCATTGGCGACGATGGGCTTTTATGCCAAGCGACGAGGCTTTTATGCCAAGCTAGTCAATTTATGATTTGCGACGAGGCTATGTATCTGAGATTTATACTTTAAATCAAACTGTTTAAAGTGAGTTGTTTTTGATGGTGTGACGCCTCAGTATTTAATTTATGAAATTTTAAATTACTCTGATTTGTGCATATTAAACTTTGGGTAATATTGGGGTGTTACATTAGTGGTATCAGAGCAGGTCGGTCTGTCGACCAGGTTGTTAGTGTGTTTAACCCTGTTGTATGCGACATGTGTGTGAAACACTGTCGGTACTTGTTTGTTTCAAATTGTTTGTCTGCAGAGATGAGTTTGAAACAAGTGGGGGAGAAGTTTTACTTCTTGGTAGCGCTTGTGGCTTAGTTTGGAGCCTCAGGCAGTGTTACGCTTTGGTAACTTATAGTGTAAGTTTGAAGACGCTGTTGTAGCTTGGTAGAGATGGTTTATGTCACCATCATGATTGTCGACTGTCTATTGACAAATTGAGGGACTGATCATCCTTAATCTCTTGTTGATAGTAGTCGGGGATTGTGTTGGTTGGGATAGACTTGTCTTGCTAGCTTAATAGTGTGTGAAGCTGATGTGTTTGCACATGGTAGTGCAGGGTTACTTGAGTTGTAGGCGAATTTGGATTTTGGTGAGGAACAAGATTTTGGCAAGCGAGCTTCTTGTTGTGATTCTTCCGAGGCCTATTGTGAAGATGTGAGTGAGTTACCGCAGTAGTGCGAAGTGAAGTTTTGATGGATTTAGTTTCTGGAACTAGTTATGATTCGAAGTATCCTTAAGGGATGTTTGTTTCTGAGTTAGAGTTGAAGATTCAACTTGAAGATTGGTTTTAGTAGAGTTTGTTTATTTGAGTGGTTCGCCGTGGAGTGCGCCGGTTATGTTGTTCGAGAAGAGCAAAGGTTACCCGAGTTGGTGTGTCGTTTGTAGTCAAGGAACGAAGTGGATGTTGAGGACGAGTGTCTGTTTCTGAGGTTTGATATTTAAGTGAAGCAGTTATTTGGAGTTTAAGTGTTTAGTGAGATCGATGTGAAGTCTGGCTGTCTACGGGTTAGTGTGATAGGTGAAGATGTTTAGACAATGCTTTACAAGATAGTGTATAGTTCTGGCGAGTGTTTGTTGATGTCATTAGTGTGACTGATGCATCAGGTGTGATTTAGGGATGTTCAGACAGTACTCTCATGAGTAGCTGTAAGAGTTATTTCGTGTTCATGGATATTATTTGGTTCACATAAAGTTAAGGAATTGTGGCAAGCATCCGAGCGTTGCGTTATCAATAGTGAAGTTAGATCATGCATGTCGAGTATTCTAATGATAGAATTTTGAACTGTTGGACGTGAGTGCCTTAAGTAAGCAACTTAGACGGTGATATTTTGGACAATTCCGCGAAGATTTATTTTGTGTCTTGTAGAAGACTTTAAGGGGTTAATTCAGAGTTTAGAAGTTCTTTTGTTTTGGATGGTTAGCTTTGTGAGTTGATGGAAGATCTTTTTACAAGTTGGTATTGATCGCGAGTATTTTGGACCCGAGATGGTTGAGTCTCTATTTTGACTTCGTAATGAGAAGCGAATTTGTTTGAACCGGTGAAAAGTTTAGCGAATGCTACGATGTTGGTCTTGTTTTGTACTAAAGAACCTTGTGAGGTGTATTGTGATATTTCATCTTGGACTTCAGATGTATTTCGACATAGAGTTGGAAGAGTGCATTGCTACCTTGGAACGATTTGATGCTCATAAGGAAAAATTGTCGGACGCGTGAGTTAGAGTTTGATGCGATTGTGCTCATTGGAACCTTTAGGGTGCAGATGTTAACGACGAGGAGATTGGGATTGTTAAAGACAATTCAAGTTTAAGTGCGATCTATAAAGAGATTTCGTCTGGTGTTGAGTTCAGTAAGCTGATATCGCGGATAGCCAAGAATATCTGATTTGAGATTTATTATTTTGAAGAATATTGCGTGTTTGTGTTGAGACGCTTGTTGAGATTAAGCTCAGAAGGTTATTAAGGATTTGTTCACCACTAGCATATGGATTTCGTCGGATACTAATAGTCGTAGTGGATTATTAGATTGCGACTAAGATCAGTCTTGACGGTGAGAATTTGGTGGTGGTTTGGTAACCACAGGTACTTTAAGATGATTGATGTTTTATAAAGGAAGGTGTTCTATTGTGACTGAAGTCAGTCGCGATGGTGTTCTTGTTGAGTTCCATAGAAATTGATGTTATGGTTCTAAGTCCGACCTGAGTTATGGGTCAGGAGTATGAGACGACGTTGATAGGTTGAGTTCTTGAGGGAGTGTTTTGGTCTAAGTTACCACTTTGAAGGATTGAGAGTTATGAAGGTGTTTCGAATAAGAAGCCTGTGTATTGATTGTTGCGACGGTGCGATGATGGTGATTACTTGATACAACTTTGGGAATTGAATTGTTATAACGGAAGACTTCATTGAAGTCAAGTGTATACGTCGAAGTTTCACAAGTGAATATTTGGATAGAACTTGAAAAGGTCAAACTATGTCATGTATTTAGAGGACCAATGGACGTTGATCAATCGAGAATGAAAGAGTGATTCTTCGAGTTGATGAAACTGATATTGCGAGGTGTCTTGATGGGTGTACGCTTTGAACGTATCCATTTTGAGTAATTGTGAAGTTGAGGATTAACCAAGTTGTTTTATGGTTGGTATCTTATGCATAAAAGTGACGCAACATGGTTTAGATATCAAGCATTAAATCGATTAACGAGTAAGCGAGGTTGTTGGAATTGGGCTAGTGAGTTATAGTCGCAAGTCGTCTGTATAAGCCCTAGAATGGGTGTTGTATCGCAGTTCTGTTACGTTTGTGTAACTTGTTATTGATCAAGGGTTGTACATTGGTGTTCTACAAGGATGATGTGACCTTGTGACTTCTAGAATGAGAGTGGTAACTGCAAGTGTAATTCTTGAGTTCGTACTTATGCGTGGATGAAGGCATCTTTTCGTGTTTGCGTAAGCACGCGTGGTTTTATCCTTTTCTGATTGTTTCAGTTTTGGTTTGTATAACCATTTTGTTGTTTTCGTTTTAGCGATGGTGTCGGTGTTGTGTCGTAGGACTTTATGTTCCTATCTGTGGTGACTCGTTTCTGAGGCGTCGGTTCGAGTGTGTGACTAATTCTATGGTCAAGGCATTAGGATGGTATCGATCTTGTTTGTTTGGTTCTCGAGTGAACCGGTGTGTCTGCGACTTGTTTAGTTGTTGGGTGTTAGTTGGTTGTCGAGTGCATTGTATGGGCTTTGCATCTCGGCATGGTTGTTCTTGACGGGACGATGTAGTTAGGGATATTTCCTTGTTTTTGGTGTATTGTGTATGTTGTTTAATGGACGCGAGGATTGAGTGGACGAATACGTAAGCATGTCCCAATTTGTTTCGTTTTGGTCGAATTTCGAGGACGAAAAGTTTATAAGTGGGGGAGAGTTGTAACGCCCTGTTTTTATTAATATTATATTATATTAATATTTTCGAATTACCGATTGATATTTATTTCGCGATGAGAATATTTAGATTAATCGTTATAACTATTAATATATTTGGCGACGTTCCGTTCGGATCCGATATACAAATCTCCAGAATTATTTGAATTAATTGAATTGATGATATAATTAGTAAGTTAGGGGTGTGGGGAGCAATTGTTGAGGATTGGGTTTTCACCCTTCGCTTACTAGTAGAAATACCTTTTATAAACCATTTCTCCTCATTTTCCTTCCATTCAAAATACCAAAACCAAACATGGAACTTGGAAGCTAGTAAGAAAAAAAGTTATAAAAACCATTTACCTTTCCTTTTCTTCCCATTTGGAAAACAAGCCAAACTTGGCCTTAGAGAGGATAAGAGAGGGTTTTGGGGAAGAAGAAGAAGGAGAGCAAGAACAAGCATGAGGTTGGGGCTTTGATGGAGCATCTTGCAATCAACCAAGCTAAAGGTAAGGGGTTTGATTCTCCATCTCATATTGTTAGGTTTTGTTAGATATATTTTGGAGTTGGGGGTGAAATTGATAGTTGATTTATAGGGTTTTGTTGGTTGATTGTTGGAATGGTTTAGAAGAGTTGGATTAGGAGTATGGTTTGTGGATGTATTAGGTGCTAGCTTGTAGAATTAAGAGTATTGAAATGGGAAAGAAAACCATGGTAGAAGAATGAGAAAAACTCAAATAGATGAAGTTTTCACGCAGGTCCATCAACACGGGCCGTGTTGATTAACGCGGCCGTGTTTCCCTCTTGTATAGGAATTTTGGTTAGTGCAGGCCAATCAACACGAGCCGTGTTGATCAACACGGGTGCCCGTGTTGATTCACTGTCTTAGGTGATTTTTGCACGTTCTGACGGCTTTTCAACACGGGCCGTGTTGATGCACACGGGGGCCCGTGTTGATGCTTCTGTAGCCTCCAAAATTTTGATTTTTCACATTTCCTTTGGAACCCGATTGTGTTTCAATTTTCCGATTTCGGTAAATTCGACGACGGGGCAAGTTGCTCCGAATTCAACGGAAATTGACGTGCTAGCTAGGTTTAACGTGTAGAACGTAGTGATGAGGTTAGTTTTTAGAAGTTGCGAGTTTTTGCGAGATGACCCGAAATAGGCTTAATTAAGGTTAAATTGAATCGGGTTTCGTTTTAGTGGATTTAAGACACGTATGGACAATCCGATTGCGATGTTGACGATTAGGAGAAATGCCGATTATTAGGGATGGCTTTTGCGACGATGATAGGTGTTTAACTATCTTTCCGTGTGTAGAATTTAGGGAACGAATCGATAATGAGGTGGAGTGATTAAACATAATGTTTGCGACGACGTAGTAGTTAGTAAATACTTGTTGATTATGCGATGCGAGGTTATATGTCTTTGTACATTATAATGTGATGATTATATTGATGTTATTAATAAATGCTTCTGATTTGTGAATGCATGATTTTGATGATGATGAATTATATGTGACGTTTTGCATAATGCAATTATAATGTGATGATATATTTATCTTGATTTGGATAAATTATGGCGATGTGGGCTTTATGCCAATTTTGATAAGCGACGATGATGTTTTTGTGTTGTGTTTGTTTATTGTCGAGTCACATACATTGCATTGGCGACAATGGGCTTTTATGCCAAGCGACGAGGCTTTTATGCCATGTGTTCCTATTTATGGACAAAGCGACGGGTACCACATGCATAACATAGTCGTGTCTCATGGAGTCGGTTATGTTTATGTTTGAGTTGTTTGGCGTTGAGTTTTTAATTGATGAATGATGTTGGATTGCGATGATATATGATGCTTTGTTTGGTGATGATCTTTATGATGAACATGAAATGAATATGAATTTATAATTTCATGATAATTATGCGATGAATATAAATGATGAGTTTTGCGATGATTTAACTTGATGAAATGCTTAATGCAAATAGGATGTGATGATGTTTGTGATGATGGGCTTTATGCCAAAAGTGATGATGGGCTTTATGCCAAAAGCGACGATGGGCATTATGCCTAATGCGATGATGGGCTTTAGCCAATTTGTGATGATTGTTTATGTTGCTCATGTTGTTAGCATTGTTTAATGTTGTTAGTTGATGTTGTTTATGATTACCGTGTTAATTAGCGATGTATTAGCATGTGACGATTTCGTGGTGACGAAGGTTTATGTGTTGTTGCGACGAAGTATGCCGGTGAGGTTATGGCGATATAGTGTAGATTACACACATTAGAGTGACGATCGAAGTAAGTGAGGTTTAGATATGCGTTGGGATGTACTCATTAACTTATATCCTTTACAATTCCAAAACTATATATATATATATATATATATATATATATATATATATATATTTATCATGCCTTTAACTATATGTTTTGGATTATCTCACCCTTTACTTGTTTTGCGGTTACCTTTATATTGGTAACGTGCAGGTTATGAAGACGAAGTATATAGCTGCTATTAGTCGAGTCGGTGTCGCTCTGATACGTAGCACTCTGGGGAATTATTATCTTGTCCGTTGTTGTTCTTTTGTTGTTTTCCTTTGTAAATAAGAATCATAATTTATAAAAACATGATTTTGATGAGGAAGTTTAATAAAGGAGATGTTTCATTTTTATGAGTCAATTTATGATTTGCGACGAGGCTATGTATTTGATATTTATACTTTAAATCAAACTGTTTAAAGTGAGTTGTTTTCGATGGTGTGACGCCTCAGTATTTAATTTATGAAATTTTAAATTACTCTGATTTGTGCATATTAAACTTTGGGTAATATTGGGGTGTTACAGTGATAAGCAAAATGAGAGGTGAAAGCATTATAGAAAATAAATGGAATAAGCATGCAAGCCCAGCCCATGTAGACGCGTTCCTCAGCCCAACAGGCCTTGTAGCGACCGTCACACCTCACCTACCAAGCCATGCGTGATGACCTTCATACCCTCTTTAAACGGTCCCCAGCGATCGCTACAGAGGAGGATCCAGAGAAGAAAAATCCTCAACGATCACGTGCCTCCAAGTCTATAAATAGGATCCTAAATACTCATTTTTCACACACTTTCTTTTTCGCTTCATTTACTGTTACTATGCCAATTTTTCCTTAAATTATTTTTCTTTGCCTTTTATTTTGTCGATTCCGGTTTACTTTATAGTTTTAGTAGCTGCTTCTATTTTCTCATAGCAATTTCCACATCGGGGATTGTTGTGAACCTTTGTTGATTCTAACCTTACGTTAGAATCGTGCCTTTTTTATTTCCTTCATCGCATTTACTTTTTGGAGCAACGAAGGGCAGATCTCACCGACCTATGAGAGACACCTGAAGTTAGCCAAATATTCCGCATTACTATTTTCAGGTTTAATTTAATTTATTTATTTATTTATTCCAAAATTATGCGAAATCGTGGTTTATTTGAATTGTCGATATTTTTATTTAAGGCTATTATTGAATTATATAACATGCTAGGCTAAATTTAGTTATTGGTATGTAAGGTCATATAGCCGAGGGTTTTACAACGCCATTTATAATGCCCGAATATTTAGTTATAATTCTTTAATTAAATATTTAAATAATTGTTTGCAAATTATTAGCGATATTATAATTATAAGTCGGTGTTAATGGGCTTAGGTTGAAAGGATAACAAATAGCAGAAGTAGGGGTAAGAATTTAAGCCCAAAAATAATTATAAGGATTATTATTATTAAAATTATAATAATAAGAAAATTGGGACTTTTTATATCAGTGGAAACAAACGTGGTTTTGGGAACGGAAGAAGGCGGCGTAGAATTGGGAAAATGATGAAAAGTTGGAACGATCAAGAATTCTTAGAGAAACCTTCAATCCAAGGTAATGGTGGGGTTCTTTCTCTATAATTGGGGATATGATGGGCGATAGGTAGTTTAGGATGTATGCTTCGCTAGGTTGTGTCATGTCGATGTGGTTAACCGTAGAAAATCCCAAATTAAAATATATGATCGTTGTTATTTTGTGTACATTGTTGTTGTTGATTGGAAAGCGTGCAATTCTTCCGTTATATGTTGTGTTCTTTGTTATTGATTGAAAAGAATGTGAAATTTTGTTGTTACATGCTGTGTTACTGTTGTGGATCGATAATAACATCAATTGAATCGTAAATTGTTGGAAAATCTGGTTTTTGGGTGAAAACACGTAGCATGAGTTGATCCATAAGATTATGTATCGATACAAGTTGCTATGAGTTTAAAAACCAGGGGCAGGAAAATAGCTTGCATCGATACATAAGGCCTTGTATTGACTCATGAGGCCAATTTTGAAGGCTTGTATCGACTCATACGAGATATGCATCGATACAAGTCAGTTTTGTATCGATACAAAGGGGGTATGTGTCGACTCATACCGTATTAAACCAGAAAAATAGAATATTACAGTACGTATGAGCCAACTCATATGCAACTTGTATCGATACAAGCTGTGTATGTATCGATACATGGAGTTTTGCATCGATCTTTACTGAGCTGAAAGTGAAAAATAATTTCTGAAAATTGTTTTGGTCGTATCTTCGCGATTGTAACTCCGATTTTGATGTCGTTTGGACCGTTGGAAAGCTAGAATCACGATTTAGCCTATAATAATGTTTTTAAATATTGTAGGTGAGAATTTGGATGAATTGTAGGTAGTTTCCGTTTGTGAATCTGTGGTTGTTTTACGTTGTTGTTGTTGAGGCTTGATGGCCAATGTTGACGGTTACGTTGTGGATTACGTTGTTATTGTTGTTATATGCTATTTAATTTCATCGCATATATACATTTCATATTATGTTGGCCTATATCGGCAAAATACGTTGAGTCGTTGGGGGCAATGTTGTTTACGTTGAAGGCTTATGCCTTGATGCCTCGAAATTACTGGCAAGGGATTACGTTGGGAGTTTTACTCCGTTGGTACCACATGCATGTGCATTATTTGAGTCGCATGTCATAATACTTAATGATGATGTTGTTTTGATGATTGGATTACATTGTTGTGAATTATTGTGTATTGTTGTGGAATAGTTGTATGTTGTTATGGAATAGTTGTGTATTACTGTTGATTAGTCGTGTGATTACAAAATGGTGATATTATATGATTTTGAACTATATATTGTTTACCATAATCCCAATTATATCGTTTGATATCTCACCCTTTACTTGTTTTCGCCGTTGCCTTTATATTGGTAACGTGCAGGTGATCAGGAGGAGTAGTCGTTACCGGTGTGGTTCCGGTTTAGTGTCATTTTCTCTGATACATAGCACTTGGGGAAAATGTGCATTTGTTTCTAATTTGTTGTTTTTATGTTGAAACTGAAGTTGTTGAATAATCATGAGATGTTATGTTTTGCGTTGTAAGACTATTTGAATTCCGCTGCTTGGTTAATGAATTGTTTACGTTGATAACTATTGAGTAATGCTATGTATACATTGAAGAGAATGACATGTTTATGAATTGTTTACGTTGAATTGTGACATTCCAATTATGTTGATTATTAATGAATAATTTTTGGAAACTCTGATATTGAATTAGATAAAATTCGTGGGGTAGAATCGGGGTGTTACAATAGTGGTATCAGAGCGGGCCCGTCCGGCCAAGTTGTTGAGTCTTTAACAATAGAGTATTGTTAATTATTTCTGACTGTTGGTTGTGTTGTAGTGTTAAGTTGAGATGGGTGGAAGGAATGATGCTGCAATTGCTACTTCTTTGGAAGCAATGACTAATGCGATGGAGAATCAGACGAATGTTAGCGGGGATGCTGGATCCCGAAGTTTGGCGACTTTTAGAGGAGAATCCGCGGTGTTCAAGGGTAAGCATGACCACGATGGAGCACTTGATTGGATAAAGGAGATAAAGAGGATCTTTCGCGTGATGGATTGCACCCAAGCGCAGAAGGTTCGTTATGGGATGCATATGTTAGCAATTGAAGCTGACGAGTGGTGGCTAGAAACGCGTCAGAGATTGGAGGCTAAAGGTGAAGAAATTCCTTGAGCTGAAGCAGGGAAATAAGTCTGTGACTGAGTATGCTGCGAAGTTTAGGAACTAGCTAAGTTCTATCCACACTTTAATGGAGAAGGTGCTGAGTTTTCTAAGTGCATCAAGTTTGAGAATGGGCTGCGCTCGGAAATCAAGAAAGTTGTTGGTTATCAAAAGATACGTGTCTTTTCGGATTTGGTTGATAGTTGCAGGATCTATGAGGAGGATAGTAATGCTCATCACAAGATTCTTACTGATAAGAGAGGCAAGAGTCAACAGGACCGTGGCAAGCCTTATGATGCAGGAAGGGGTAAACAGAGAGTTACTCCGGGTCAGAAGACTAGTAGGGGAGATGCTCTTGCTAGGATTGTTTGTTTCAAATGTGGGCAAGCTGGCCATATGAGTTTTGCTTGCAAAGCTGATGTGAAGAGGTGTTTTTGTTGCGGTAAGTTTGGACATGCAATGTCTGACTGCCAACATAAGGAGATGGTATGTTTCAACTGTGGTAAAGAAGGACACCTTAGTAGTCATTGCTCGAAACCAAATAAGAGACAAGCTAGTGGGAAGGCATTTGCTTTGGATGGGAATTTGTCAGCTAGTGAGGACAGACTCATTAGAGGTACATGTTTCATTAATAGTACGCCTTTAATTACTATTATTGATACTGGTGCTACTCATTGTTTTGTTGTTGTTGATTGTGTTAAGAGATTGGGTCTTATGTTATCCTCTATGAATGGAGAAATGGTCTTTGAAATTCCAGCTAAGGAATCGATGACTACTTCTCTTGTATGTTTGAATTGCCCTTTGTCAATCTTCGACAGAGACTTTGCTGTTGATTCGATTTATTTGCCGTTAAGCGGACTAGATATGATCTTGGGTATGAACTGGTTAGAATGTTACTATGTTCATATCAATTGTTATGACAAGTATTTGAGGTTTTCTACCCATGAAGAGGAAGGAGTTGGTTTGTTGACTGGTAAGCAGTTAAAGGAATTGATGCAAGACGAAGCATAGATGTTCTTGTTGATGGCGACGTTGTCTGTTGAGAATCAAGTTAAACTAGATGAGTTGCAGGTGGTGCAAGAATTTCTTGATGAAATTCACGATGTACCTTCGAAAGAGATGTTGAATTTGTGATTGATCTTGTACACAGTACCGACTGTTTCTATGGCACCGTCTGGGATGCGCATCGAGTTGTCTAAAATGAAGAAGCAATTAGAAGAGTTGCTTGAGAAAAGTTTGTAAGACCAAGTGTATCTCCGTGGGGGCGCCTGTGTTGTTAGTGAAGAAGAAAGATGGGAGTATGAGACTTTGTGTTTATTATCGGCAGTTGAATGACGTTTAAGAACAAGTATCTGCTTCCAAGAATTGATGATTTGATGGATTAACTGGTGGGTGCTAGTGTATTTTCTAAAATTGATTTGAGATCTGGATATCACCAATTAAAGTGAAAGAAGGTGATATTCAGAAAACCGCGTTCAGGACTCGGTATGGACACTACGAATATTCGGTGATTCCTTTCGATGTTACTAATGCGCCGGGAGTATTCATGGAGTATATGAACCGTATTTTTCATACTTACTTGGATCAATTTGTGGTGGTATTCATTGATGACATTCTGATTTACTCTAAATTGGAAGAAGAACATCCAGAACACTTGAGAGTCGTATTGCAAGTTTTGAACGAGAAGGAGTTGTATGCGAAGTTGTCCAAGTGTGAATTTTTGTTGAAAGAAGTTAGTTTTCTTGGCCATGTCATTTTCAGTAGTGGCATTGCCGTGGATCCTTCTAAAGTTGATGATGTGTTGCAATAGGAAACTCCAAAGTCGATTATTGAGATTAGAAGCTTCTTGGGATTGGCCGATTATTATAGACGGTTTATCGAATGGTTTCTTAAGTTGGCACTTTGGTTGACTAAAATTACTTGCAAAGGGAAAGCCTTCATGTGGGATGTTCGATGCAAATAGAGTTTCAATGAGTTGAAAAAGAGGTTGACGTCGGCTCCAGTTTTGACTGTACCTAATCCAGAAGAGTCTTTTGTTGTGTATTGTGATGCTTGTCTGATGGGGTTAGGTGGTGTGCTTATGCAGAATGGCAAAGTGGTTATTTATGCATCTAGGCAATTGAGGACTCACGAAAAGAATTATCCTACACATGATCTTGAATTGGATGCAGTGGTATTTGTATTGAAAATTTGGAGGCACTATCTTTATGGTTCTAGATTTGAGGTGTTTAGTGATCATAAGAGTTTGAGGTACCTTTTTGATCAGAAAGAGTTGAATATGAGACAACGAAGATGGTTAGAGTTATTGAAGGATTATGATTTCATTCTGAATTATCAAATCGGAAAAGCTAATGTTGTAGCCGATGCTTTGAGCCGAAAGACTTTGCATATGTCGGACATGATGGTTAAGGAGTTGGAGTTGATCGAGCAATTCCGAGATTTGAGTTTGGTTTGTGAAGTGACACCGCATAGTGTTATGTTGGAAATGTTAAAGATTAACAATGATTTTCTTGACAATATTAAAGAGGCTCAGAAGCGAGATGTGAAGTTGATGGATTTAATGGTAGGAACTGATCGACCAAGGAATGATGATTTCAAGTTGGATGTGCAAGGCGTGTTGAGATTCCGAGATCGTATTTGTATTCCTGATGATGAAGCGATTATGAAAGTGATTCTTGAAGAGAGTCATAGAAGCAATTTGAGTATTCATCCAGGAGCTACTAATATGTATCAAGACTTGAAGGGTTTGTTTTGGTGGCCTGGCATGAAACGTGATGTGGCACAGTTTGTGTATGCTTGTTTGACTTGCCAGAAGTCAAAGATTGAGCATCAGAAGCCTGTAGGGTTGATGCAACTGTTAGAAGTTCCAGAATGGAAATGGGACAGCATTTCGATGGACTTTGTGACGGGTTTACCTAATACCTTGAGAGGACATGATTCGATTTAGGTTACTGTTAATAAGCTTAAAAATTCAGCACACTCTATACCTATTAACATTACTTATCTGATTGCGAAGTTGGCTGAGATTTATGTCGAGTGATTGTGAAGTTGCATGGTGTTCCGGTGAGTATTGTGTCGAATAGAGATTGGAGGTTTACTTCTGATTTTTGGAAGAGTTTGCAGGAAGACTTGGGATCTAAGTTGAGGTTGAGTTCGGTGTATCATCCACAAACGGATGGTCAGACTGAGAGGACCATTCAATCATTGGAGGACTTGTTGAGAGCTTGTGTTCTTGAGCAGAGAGGCTCATGGGATACTTGTCTTCCTTTGATTTAGTTCACTTATAATAACAACTACCATTCTAGTATTGAGACAACACCTTTTGACGCATTGTATGGACGGAGGTGTAGAACTCCATTGTGTTGGCATGAATCTGGTGAGAGTGTGGTATTTGGACCAGAAATCGTTAGAGGGACTGCTGAAAAAGTGAAGTTTATTCAGGATCAGGTGAAGGCTTCCCAGAGTAGACATAAAAGTTACCATGATAAGAGAAGAAAATATTTAGAATTTTAGGCTGGTGAGCATATGTTTTTGAGAGTCACGCTTGTGACTGGTGTTGGACGAGCTCTGAAGTCTAAGAAGCTCACTCCTCATTTTATTGGTCCGTATTAGATATCGGTGTGTAGGAAAAGTTGCTTACCATTTGGCGTTACCGCCAAATCTTGCTAATTTGCTCTATGTGTTTCATGTATCGCAACTCCGCCAGTATGTTCCCGTTGCGTCTCATGTGATTCAGATGGACGATGTGCAAGTGCGGGATAATCTCATCGTGAGACGATGCCTGTCGGTGTGGATCGCGAGATGAAGGTTCTTAGAGGTAAAGAGATTGTGTTGGTGAAAGTTGTTTGGTTAGGAGCCTGGTGAAAGTTTGACACAGGAGTTGGAGAGCAAGATCGAGACTCTATCCGGAGTTATTCAAGCGGGTAAACTTCTATTTTCAAGACGAAAAATATTCTAGTAGGGATAATTGTTGAATATTTATTTATAATTCTTTAATTAAATATTTAAATAATTTTTGTGAATTATTAACGATATTATAATTATAAGTCGGTGTTAATGGGCTTAGGTTGAAAAGATAACAAATAGTAGAAGTGGGGTAAGAATTTAAGCCAAAAATAATTATAAGGATTATTATTATTAAAATAATAATAATAAGAAAATTAATTTTGATATTGGAAACAAACGTGGTTTTGGGAGCGGAAGAGCAGAGCAACGTGGGGCGGGAAAAAGATAAAAGTTGGAGCGATCAAGAATTCTTAGAGCAACCTTCAATCCAAGGTAAGGGTGGGGTTCTTGCTCTATAATTGGGGATATGGTGGGCGATAGGTAGTTTAGGATGTATGATTCACTAGGTTGTGTCATGTCGATGTGGTTAACCATATAAAGTCCCAAATTAAAATATATGATCGTTGTTGATTGAAAAGATTGTGCATTACGCAATTATATGTTGTTATCTGTTATTGATTGAAAAGAATGTGGAATTTTCTTTGTTACCACGTATTCTTGTTGTAGATCGATAAGAACATCAATTGAGTCGTAAATGGTTGGAAATTATGGTTTTGGGTGAAAACACGCAACATGAGTCGATCCATAAGATTATGTATCAATACAAGCTGCTATGAGTTTAAAAACCAGGAAGATAGCTTGCATCTATACATAAGGCCTTGTATCGGCTCATGAGGCCAATTTTGAAGGCTTGTATCGACTCATACGAGATATGCATCAATACAAGTCAGTTTTGTATCGATACAAAGGGGTATGTATCGACTCATACCGTATTAAACCGGAAAAATGGAAAATTGCGATGCGTAATTTGAATCATCGCAACTTGTATCGATACAAGGTGTATGTATTGATACATCGAGTTTTGCATCGATCCACCATGAAAGTGAAAAATAATTTGAAAATTGTTTTGGTCATACCTTGACCGTAACTTCGATTTTGATGTCGTTTGGACCGTTGGAAAGGTGGAATCATGATTTAGCTTATATTAATGTTTTTAAATACTAAAGTGAATTTGGATGAATTGTAGGTAGTTTCTATTTATGAATCCATTGTTGTTGTACGTTGTTGTTGTTGAGGCTTGATGGCCAATGTTGACGATTACGTTGTGGATTACGTTGTTGTTGTTGTATGCTATTTAATTTCGGGCATACATACATTGCATATTATGTTGTCTATATTAGTAAAATCGTTGAGCCGTTGGGGCAATGTTGTTTACGTTGAAGGCTTTGATGCCTCAAAATTACTAGCAAGGGATTATGTTGGGAGTTTTACTCTGTTGGTACCACATGCATGTGCATTAGTTGAGTCGCATGTCATAATACTTAATGATGATGTTGTTTTGATGATTGAATTACGTTGTTGTGAATGATTGTGTGTTATTGTGGAATAGTTGTATGCTGTTATGGAATAGTTGTGTATTACTGTTGATTAGTCGTGTGATTACAAAATGGTGATATTATATGATTTTGAACTATATATTGTTTATCATAATCCCAATTATATGGTTTTATATCTCACCCTTTACTTGTTTTCTCCATTTCCTTTATATTGGTAACGTGCAGGTGATCAGGAGGAGTAGTCGTTACCGGTGTGGTTCCGGTTTAGTGTCATTTGCTCTGATATGTAGCACTCGTGGAAAATGCGCATCTGTTTCTATTTTGTTGTTTTTATGTTGAAACTTAAGTTGTTGAATAATTATGAGATGCTATGTTTTGCGTAACACTATTTGAACTCCTCTGCTTGGTTAATGAATTATTTACGTTGATAACTGTTGAGTAATGCTATGTATTTGTTGAAGAGAGAATGACATGTTTATGAATTATTTATGTTGAATTGTGACATTCCGATTATGTTGATTATTAATGAATAATTTTCGGAAACTCTGATATTGAATTAGATAAAATACGTGGGGTAGAAACGGGGTGTTACAATAGTGGTATCAGAGCAGGTCGGCCCGTCCGGCCAAGTTGTTGAGTCTTTAATAATAATGTATTGTTAATTATTTCTGACTGTTGGTTGTGTTGTAGTGTTAAGTTGACATGGTGGAAGGAACGATCCGCAATTTCTGCTTTGGAAGTAATGGCTAATGCGATGGAGAATCAGCCGAATGTTGGCGGGGATACTGAATCCCGAAGTTTGGCGACTTTTCAGAGGGAGAATCCGCCAGTGTTCAAGGGTAAGCATGACACTGATGGAGCACTTGATTGGATGAAGGAGATAAAGAGGATCTTTCGCGTGATGGATTGCACCCAAGCGCAAAAGGTTCGTTATGGGACGGATATGTTAGCAAGTGAAGCTGACGACTGGTGGCTAGAAACGCATCAGAGATTGGAGGCTGCAGGTGAAGAAATAACTTGCGTTGTATTCCGTAGAGAATTTATGAGGAAGTACTATCCTGTAGATGTTCGGGTAAGAAAGAAATTGAGTTCCTTGAGTTGAATCAGGGAAATAAGTCTGTGACGGAGTATGCTGCGAAGTTTGTGGAACTAGCTAAGTTCTATCCACACTTTAATGGAGAAGGTGCTGAGTTTTCTAAGTGCATCAAGTTTGAGAATGGGTTACGCTCAGAAATTAAGAAAGTTGTTGGTTATCAGGAGATCCGTGTCTTTTCGGATTTGGTTGATAGTTACAGGATCTATGAGGAGGATAGTAATGCTCATCACAAGATTTTTACTGATAAGAGAGGCAAGAGTCAACAGGACCATGGCAAGCCTTATGATGCAGGAAGGGGTGTAATACGGTGAACTGACTTTGTAGGATTTTTGTATCCAAATGTGCGGATAGCAAGAGTCGCCACCGACTTTTATTTTTATCCAATTAAGGGAAGGTAAAAGTAAGAAAAAGACCTTCGTTAGATTCGAGTTCGGAGAATGGTTAGAAAAGGAAGGTATTAGCACCCTTTCCATCCGTAGTTATCTACGGGCTCTTAGTTGCTCTAGATCACTTTTAAAATTGCTTTACGTGTGTTTGACAAAGATGTTTTGAAAAGAGGCATTTCACTTTGACTTTGTAATGACTCATGTAGGAGTGTATACAAAGTGTTGGAAATGTTTTGTTTTGAAAAGAATTTGAACTTTGAAAAAGTGTGTGGTGTGAAGAGCATTTGATAGAGCAAGCAACTAAAGACTTATTTACCCACTCGAATTGGTCGTTTTGTTGTACTTCTACATTCCTTTAGAATAGCGCTAGCCATACCATTAGTTAGTAGGTAGCTCCATTCGTTGGATGTAAGCGGGACATTCGAAGGACATCGGATGGTCATAGAAGGCAACTTGTAGGAAGTATCCTAGCACATTCGAAGGGACTATCATCATTTTCGTGGCGACAATCGAGGGTCAAGATCATGTATTCGAGGCGACATCGTGGGTCTTATGATCTTTGTATCGAAGGGACTATGATGATTTGTTTGGAAGGCAACGGTGCTAGAATACCTCTACGTTCGAGGACATGACCATTTTGAATCGAAGGCATCGAGAGAATTACCTAAGGGGTGCGTGTGTGAAAGAAGTGTGTCAAATTCAGATATTTTATCTTGAAGATTATTGTGAGCTATGTCCAATTATTATCTTACCATACACGCCTAGTTACTAGCAATTGATAAGGGTGCGGAAAGTAAAATGCGGAATGTAAAGTGCGGAAAGATAAACCTACGCTATTACATGGCTTTGGGGCGATACATAATTTAAAATGCGGAAAATAAAACCTAGATTAAACTATTACAACCCATGAACAATTACATTATTGGAAAAAATAGAATGATAAAAAGAAAACGTCCGAAACGGAGCAACCTGTGAAAGAATGAGAAATCGGAAAATACGAGATGAATTGAATAAGAGGAAAATGTTAGAAAATGCAAATTTTAATATGAGAAAATTAATATATCTGGAAATAAGATAAATATATTAAAATAATTTTTGGGATTTTTGGAAAAGATTTAATAATTAAAATGCAATTTATAATGATTTAAATGCTAAAATAAAATAAAATAAATATGCATGCAAAAATTATATTTTTAATTTATTAAATTAAATAAACATTTTATGAAAATAATGTAAAAGAAAATATTTTTGGTAATTTTTAAATGCAGAATAAAAATGTGAAAAGAATTAAAATTGAATGCAAAAATATTGAAAATAATGAAAAATAGGAAAATAGAGTTTTGTAAAAAAGAAACCAGAGTTGGTCTTAGCATGGTTCGAACCCGCGTCCTGGCCTTCAAACCTTGAGATCCTTCACTCTGACCGCTACGCCATGTGTGCATCCGTGTTTGAAAACTGGAGCAGTGAAATACAAGCACGTCCTCTATTGCCTCGTTCCATGGACTTCGTCTTCTCCAATTTGAATTTTCAAAAAGTCTGCGTCGGCCATGGTTCGACGCTATGTTCCTGGCAAAACTGAAAATCAAGCACGCATAATATAAATACATTCTAAAGCCATGGTTCGATTGGAAACATCATTCCGAGTGCAATGGTACTGGTCTTGAGGTCAATTTTCCGTTTAAAAACCCTAAACGGCACAGAAACCCTAACAATGGTACGTGTTCCGGCCATAGAAATTGATTAAAGCACCGAAAGCTTGCAAACTCATCACTAATCAAAAACAAACACAAAACATGTTAACAATGCATGAATCAAAGAATACGATTTTGAAATTTCAAGAACAAACCAAATTCGGTTTCGTGATTCTTGATGTTTTGAGAGTTGTAAAGGTCAGGTCGATTCGAAGCCTCAAGGAACACAATGGAATGCTTGGAATCGGTGAATCGAGCAAAACTAGGGTTGCAGTTGCTTAGTGCACGAAATTTTGACTTTAGGTTAGGGTTTCGGAGCAATTTTTCCTTTTTCTTGATAGGTATGCATCATATATTTATCTTGGATGGATTTGGAATGGTTTTGGAAAGAATTGATCAACATTCAATGGAAATCAAATTTGATATTCTCATGAAATCAAATTTTCAAATTTGTCAATTTCAATCCAATCTTGCCAAATTTGATCCAATTTCGAAATTGCTGGCATTTGTGAGTTAATTGGACCTTAAGGAAAGAATAAAATCAATCTTTGCCATTAATTTCAATTTTATAATTTATTTTAAGATTTAATTTGCATTTAAATGAATAAATTACAAATTAAATAGAAAAATAAATCAAAAATTCGTGGCTTTGGGCTTGGACACTCCTAATTGCTTGAGGAACAAGTTAGGATGAAGAAAAGTAGGCCCATTTGCAAAAGATTTGATTTTTGAGTATCTCTCTTTGTGCATTCTTCCAAAATTGCCCAACTTGTAGATGGTGTAACTTGCTCAATTTTCCACATTTTGAGTGTTCTTGGACTTTTGGAAAGCTCTAAGAGTCCTCTAACCAATGTCTTTGGTCTCATCTCAATTGGAGTTACCATGCTCAAAATATCTTCAAAACAAAAGTTGACTTTTGTTGACTTTGAAAATGACTGTAATGTTTTGAGCTATACCTCTCAAATGAAGCATTTTTGGACATTCTTGTGAGACATGAAGTTGTAGAGAATTGAATTTCCTTCAAAACAAGAGGTGGTGGAAAAATTTACGAGAAAGTATGAGAAAGTTATGATCAGTCAAAGTTCAGTTGACTTTTCATCTAGAAACCCTAATTTAGAAAGTTTGACTTTTGGGCAAATCTTGAGTTTTCTTGATGAATCATGATCAACCCTTGATCAAATGATGAATGTAACTTCAAAATGAGGATGTTGACCAAAAATCGAAGTTTTGTGTATGTTGACCACATTGACTTTTGTCCAATACACTCGATTTTCGACCATCGAGCAATTATGCGAAACTTGACTTGTGAGGCTTGAAACTTGACATGGAGAATCTTTGAAGCATATGAGGAGGCATGAATATCATTGGAGATGTTGGAAATCCATCTTGGCTTGAGAGATATCAAACCCTAGTTTGGGTTGATTGTCTAGGAGAGAGTTTGTCTAATCAACTCTTGAGGAATCCTTGAGTAGGATGTATGAAATATCTTTGAGAAGATGGAGGGCAAATTTTGGGGTATGTTGCCCCTGTTCAATCTTCTTGTCTTTGGAAGGGTTAGATTGACATGCTTGTCTTCGTGACCGGAGGTAGAAGATGATTGAACACCAATACAAAATTTGCACTCATTAGTGGATGATGCGGAATGGGCTTCAGATGCCATTTGGAGAAGTTGGAGACTTATTTGGGGAACGAGTCGTACGCTAGACTCGGAGTCGTTAAATAGGAGAGGCGACGGAGATGGGCTTAAGATGCCATCTAGAAAGGTCGATCTTTGAGCGAGTCGTATGTTAGACTCGTAGATGTTCTGGAATGGAGATGAGATGGGCTTAAGATGCCATCCGAGAGTCGTCGTTAGACTTCGTGTTCACTTTGAATGAAGTTATTGGTATTGATTTTTAACCATATATGCGACGTCGAAAGTGAAGAGATGTTGAAAAATAGTCGGAGATGGGCTTAAGATGCCATCCAAAACTGAGTCGTACGCTAGACTACTGAGTTCTGTTGATCGAATAAATCTTCGTCTTTGATTACTCGGGAGAGATTGTAGTTGGCAGAATGTGGATAGCTTCCTGTTGTGCATCGTTGATCCATTGCACTGTTATCGGAGGATAACGGAGGTGGTCTTCGGATAGTTTTCCGTCGGCTCGGGGCTTAATCTGGACGATCGTCGGAGGACAACCAAGGCGGTCTTCGGATAGTTTTCCGTCGGTTCGGGCTTAATCTGGACTGTTTGTGTCGGTAGTACATTACTGTTTTGGAGAAAACAAGAGAAACTTTGATAGAATATTCGTTAGTTTTATGCAAAGTATGATGCATGATAGTGTATATGAATGACATATGCATGAATTATGACTTTATGAGTAATGTATGAATGATAAATGTTGTGATATTTCAAAACATATCCATCTTGAAGAAGATCACGGATGTTACATTTGAAGATTTCGACTTCGCTTGGGGAATTGGTAGGTGAGAATCCGCTTTTGAAGGAGAAGGAAGATATCTGGATTCTTCGATGCACTATCTAACCAAGTCTTGGGCCTAGATATTGTTGAGGAAGGTAGAGACTGAGAAACTCGTTTGTTGGAGATCTCATATATAGACCCTGCTGAGGAGAGTCTGGGAGGCGATCTGTTGGGGACCTTGTATGTAGATCCTGTGAGGAAATTTAGAGGCGCTCTCTTGGGGTTCAGTGTAGATCTCATTGGAGAGCATTTGATGGTTCTTGAGAGACGGGCTAGAAGAGTGCAGGTCCGTTGTAATCTCTGGTGGGGATAAAGGTGTAGGCTTCCTCCGATGCACTATCTGACCAAGTCTTGAGTCTGGATACTGCTGCCGGGGAGAAGGGGGAGGATTGAGAAATATCCGCTGGGGATGAAGTGTTACTGCTTGGAGACTGATGTAACATTGCTCGGTTGAGTGGAATCACTACTTGTGGATTCCCTTTTGCTCTGCTGGGGAAGTTGTGTTGTGAGTGACACCTTTGTGGGGAACTATTTGTTGACTTTCGTCGTCATCCCAATTCCTGGAACCTGTAGTAAGTACTTTTGCATATTCACTTTTCGTATGTTTGCAGAGAGATTTTCACTGTCGAGTGCGTATAATCATTCAAAGCAAACGTTGGACTTATTGCAAATAACAACAGCAGAAATTGTAAAGAGAAAGAACTTGTATTCATTTGAAAGGTGGCGTATGGCCAAGTAGTTTTATATAAGAAAGGTAAAAAGCTATGCGGAAACAATCTCGTTAAGTTCCAACTATGCTAGTACGCATATATTTCGACTATCTCATCTCCTTGCTGTCAGTAGAAAGTGAGTAGGTGATCTTCGCCATTTGAATCTTGAATCTGATAGTAGTGCAGAGCGGATGATCTGGAAGAGACATAGTAAATGCGCTTAAATCTAACTTTTGCCTAGACCGCCCTTCGGGTTTTCTCTCGGGATACCCTTTTTGCCCAACCGCCTTTTGGTTTTCGACTTGCGGTGTACATGTTTTGTATATATCCTTAACTTTTGCCCGAACCTTTTGGTTCGAGGATGCCCTTATTTTTGCCTAGGTTAGATCGACCTAGGGTCTCTTTATCGTAGTATTTTTTGACTATATGCGTTCACGGGGTGTGGGAAGTCTTCACCATCCATGGTGCTAAGTATCATAGCTCCGCCGGAAAATCATCTTGACTACAAATGGTCCCTCATAGGTGGGAGTCCATTTGCCCACAGGATCACCTTGTGGAAGAATGATGCGCTTGACTACTAGATCACCGACTTGGTAGACTCGGTGTTTGACCTTCTTGTTAAATGCTCGATCATTCGTTTACGATAAATCATCCATGGCGGATGGATGCGAGTCGTTCTCATCGATCAAGTTAATCGGTCAAGGCGAGTGGACAATCGTCTTCGCCTAACTCTGCCTCTGGAGGACTACGGTTGAGGTATCCCGAACCTCGATGGGTAAGAGCGGCTTCCATACCGTATCTGAGAGAGAGGGGTTGCCCACATGGATGTTCGTCTTTGTGGTCGATAACCATGAAGAGCAAATGGTAACATCTCATGCCAATCCTTGTAAGTCACGTCATCTTACGTATAATCTTCTTAATGTTCTTGTTGGCGGCTTCAGGTATTCATCTTAGGCCGATATGGAGAAAGTTGTGATGTTTGATCTTGAGCTGCGTGCGAGTTCGGTGATCATCTTATTGTTGAGATTGGAACCGTTATACGTGATAATCCTTCGAGTGCCATACCGACGGATAAGATTATGTTGATGAATCGAGCCACAACATTCTTGGTACGAGATGCATACGAGTGCTTCTACCCACTTGGTAAAATAATCGATTGCCACAAGGATGAAGCGATGTCCATTGGGCTGTGGGCTTGATTTCTCGATCATGTCAATGCCCACATTGCAAAGGCCAAGGAGAAGTTAAAACATTGAGTATCGAGATGCGTGCACTTTGTCGGCATAAATCGGCACTTGTGACAAGATCGGCGTAGCGGTGACAATCGACTTCCATGGTGGACCAATAGTAACTTTGTTCTCAAAATCTTCTTAGCCATGGTGTGTCCTTTGGAGTGGGTACCAAATTCGCCTTCGTGTAACTCTTCCATGATATGCATTCTTGTCTTTGGTCTACAGTAGAGTAAGCACAAGTCGTGGTTGCGCTTGTATAAGATGCCGTTCTTGAGAAAGAATTTGGAAGCAAATCTTCTCATGAACTTCTTATCATTAACGAGATGCCCTGCGGGATATTCACGAGTCTCAAGATACCTCTTCACGTCATAGTACCAAGGTTTCTCTTACGTCAAGCTCATAACAATCTGTTGGTTCGTCGAACTTCTCAATGATGATGCAGGGAGCCTCGTTGTCCCATCGACCTTGAACATAGGCGACATAGTAGCTAATCGTCGCCGTGATTCTCTTCTCGTGGAATATGATCAAAAGTAATCTCTTGAGTAGGGATCAAACTCGAACATGCTCTCGATATGGAATGAGATTCGGATGCTTGTATCGCCTTAATCGGTGATCACTAAAGTGAGTCTCCATACACTTGTAAGAACTTGATTCTTAAGTCAATAGCGACTTTGATACCCATGATGCACGCCGTACTCGGCCATGTTGTTAGTGCAAGCTGAAACATAATCTGGCGGTGAAAGGCGTGTGTCCGCTGAGGGGATGTAATGATGGCGCCAATGCCATTGCCAAGTGCGTTTGAGGCTCCATCAAAACCATAGTCCATCGGGATCCTGGTTCGGGTCCTTAAGGCACAGTTCTTCCAATCGTAACTAGTAAAACATCTTCATGCGGAAATTGAACGCATAGGTGATAGTCATCTACGATGAGCCAAATGATCGCTACTACACTTCCTTTGATCGCTTTAGAAGTGTCTTGGATGTCATATTCGGTCAAGATCATTTGCCATCTTGCTATTCTTAGGAGAATTGGTTTCTCAAATATGTATTTTATCGGATCCATCTTGAAATCAACAAAGTAGTGTGAGTCAACATATCTTGTCTTAGTCGTGACAGCCAAAGCGTTGCAAGTTTTCTCAGTGAGTATCTTGTTTCACGATCGGTAAACTTTTGCTAAGGTAGTATATTGCATGCTCTTTTCGACCAGACTCGTCATGTTGCCAACACACACCCATTGAGTTCTCTAACAACATCAAGTACATGATAAGAGGTCTTCCTTGGCGGTGGCATCGGGATAGGAGGATTACTGTGGGTACTCCTTGATTTTGTCAAAAGCGATCGGCAATCGTCGTTCCATTCCACTACTTGATCTTTCTTTAATAACTTGAAGATTGGCTCACAAGTAGCGATTAGGTGTGCAATGATCGGCAATGTAGTTCAATCGGCCCGAAACCTCGACTTCCTTCTCGGTGCGGGGTGGCATCTCTTGAATAGCTTTAACCTTGGCGGGATCAACTTATCTTTACCGCGACAACAAACCTAGGAGTTTTAGGATCGACTCCAAGGTGCACTTGTTAGGATTAAGTCTCGATACTTCTTCTGCAAATGATCAAGATGTTCTTCTTGATGCGTGATCGAGCTATCATATCGTTGACGTAGACCTCTATCTCGTGATGAATCATGTCATGAAACAATGTCACCATGCACGATAAGTGGCACCGCGTTCTTCAATCCGAGCGGCATGACCTTGTAGCGA
The DNA here is from genome assembly GCA_021764765.1 of Vicia sativa. NCBI lineage: Eukaryota > Viridiplantae > Streptophyta > Magnoliopsida > Fabales > Fabaceae > Vicia > Vicia sativa. Next base: position 111,108,905 of record CM038797.1, read on the forward strand.
AAGTGCCCACTATGTAACAAAAGTAGTCTTCTCCATGTCTTGAGAGCCATTTTGATCGATTGTAAGGAGAAACCATCCATGAAGGAAAACCTTATCTTTGGCGGTGTTGTCAACGAACATCAATATGAGGAAGTGGAAATCGTCTTTCGGACTTGCTTTGTTGGATCGTAATCCACACACATTCGTACCTTACCATCCTTCTTGGAGCAGGTACCACATTTGCAACCATGAGGATAGAGGTGTGACTAAGAAACCAGCGTTGAGCCCTTCATAACCGGCTTTGATCTTCTCGACATCTCGGGCGCGTCGGCGAACTTACATTTCTGGAGAAAACCTTCTTTTGTCGCAATCGGTGCACCACGATATCAATGTCTAAACCGGCATGTCTTCGTATGACCAAGCAAAAACCTCAATATAGTCTCGTAGCATCAGACCAACCTTTCTTTAACACATTCTCAAGACCCGCTCTATCTTGATCTCTTTTACATCTTCGTCGGTACCCAATTCACAACCTCGACTTGCTCTTACGTGTGTTGTATAACTCGCTCTTCTTGTTGTAGTGATCAGCGGTTCTCACAGCACTTCACAATCTTCCTCACTTCGTCTTGACTTGGTAGATCGGATTATCGAAGTCATATTTAGCACTAGCATTGTTATTGAGATTCGGAGTGATTTGCGGTGTATCACGTGGGTGTGTGTAAGAACACATAGCTTTTGAAGGGGTGATAAAGTAAAGAAAGAAAACAAACAATTGAATGCAAAAGTCCAACGATTTATTGAATGAAAATACATAAGCGACGAGATAATAACCCTCATAAGCGAGCCATGATGCCGGGCAAGGCACTAGGCTTTCAAAGTTTATTGTTCAAAACATAAAAAATCTGAAAAGCAAAACAAAACAAAGCAATTACTCACTAAAGGAGATTGGTATGGCGTCTTGATCTTCCAATTCTTGAGCCCATGATGCAGGTTGGGAAGATCCACTTGCGATGTCGAAGCCGTTGTCGTCGTCTTCTATAGCATGGATTCCACTCGGCTAAGCGGAAAGGAAGTTGGCGGCACGTTCGCGTATCATCTTGACCCTTGATGGTGAAGCCTAAACCGGTCTTGTCAAATTTGAAAGGAAGATCGGGGGCTGTCCCAAATAGTACTACCTTCTTGACAACGACTTGAGCATCTTTCAAAGGCCATCCTAGGCGGGCTTGCGTAACCGGGGTGGCGGAGAGTCAGAGCATGACTACGGGTATTGTTTCAAAAGCTTGCGGTCTCGAAGAATTCACCCTCCATCTCGAGGTATCGGAATGTTGTAGATGGTGACCATATACTCTTCTTCACCACATCTGTGACAACCTTCCCTTTCACGGGTATTTGGTTTACGATGTAAGGTAGAGTATGCGCCTGCCCATGTATCAAGGCGTCAAGTAGGCAGTAAGCGGGACGGATGTCCATGACAAAGAGAGTAGAGTCAAAGTGGAACCGACTTTATGATGATGAGCTCTCCAATCTGTCGCTTAGAACCATCAAAAGCTCTCACGATAATGTCTTTGGGTCTCGAGAACCAACCCTTGACATCAAGCCGATCAAAGCGATCTTGGAAGGATATTCAAAGCGAGCGGTGTCAGCAAAACATGAGATAAGGTAGTACCCTTGCATTCAACGAGATGTGCAAGGCTTTGTTATGTTTCTTTCGGAAGGAGTCAAATCGACATCGAGCCTAGGCCGTTGTTGGCGGCCAGGCTAGCAATACAAACTTGAATTGATCGGTGGTAGTGTCTTGGATGCGTGAGCATTCTTGAAACTTCACCAGGCATTAGCATGAGCCTCGGAGCATAAGAAAGCGAGCATGGATATCTTGATGCATCCCATTGTTCCACAACATTGTAATCACTCTTCTTGATGATCTTGAAATTTCCTCCATTTCTTGTTTGGAGGTGTCTTGATAACTTCCTTTGGTACTACGGTTGAGCGGGATGAGCCACCGATTCTTTCCTCTAGGCGGGGATATTGATTGAGTAGGTGGAATGCGTTTGAGTCATGATGTCTTTTGGAGGAGATCTGGAGAGAATACCCTTCCGGTTCGGTCACCTTCTTGGATCCGGTGATGTTGTCGATGTCGGGAATAGAAACCTCGTGATAAGATCTTCAATGGTCGGAGGATCTTGTTTGGCCATGATAGTAAACATCGGTTCCATAGTTCCAAGGATAGCCTTGTCGGAGGAATATGGGCTGGTCTTGGAGAAGTGATAATGAGAGGTGCCACCTAGGCGCGGGATCGAGAGGAAATCCTTATGGTGTTAACATCGGCATAATCTTAAAATCGTCACCCCATCCGGTTGCCTTAACATCTTCAATAGGAATCTTGTAACTACTCGAGACGGTGTACTTCACCATGTAATCATACTTTCCACTTGGCTGCCCCAAGGTATCCCACGAGATGTACAGTTTCGTTCGCATTGTCGATCTTCAACTTAGACATTTCTTCACAGCTTACGCACGGTGGTTTGAAATAGTATCTCACGGTTATCCATCATACCTTGAACCGTCTTCTCAACCAAGCACAACCATCGGGCGGAGGGGCTGCCGACAATTCTCGGGCATCTGGATTGACACGGCTTGCAACAAATTCTTCTTAACAGTCATCGGAGGAATGGTCAAGTCATCTATGTTGAAAACATAAGTATCGTCACCAACACATTGGAACTCTTGTCATGGTTAGGCATAGGAGCGTTGATCACATTCGAGTCTCAGGGAGGATCAAATTCAATCGCTTAGCTTCAATCATATCTTGAATCTTGTTCTTGAGCCCAACAATTGTCGATATCGTGCCTGGGCTGTTGGAATGGTAAGCACACTTAGCATTAGGATTGTACCGGAGAGAAGTGTTGACATTCGAGGAGGATCCCTCAATGTCGACTCTGCTTTCAACATGTGTTGCAAGGCTTGCGACAATGGCATGTTGATCTTAAATGGCTTCTTCGTGGCGCGTTACGGCTCAGCGTTGTCTCGAGGTTGTCTTGATGTAGGATTGGAATCACTGCCCCACAGTTGAGCGGTCGGTCTTGGCTCGGCTTTTCGACCATACGGCATTGGCTTCTTTCTTAGCACCAAAAGATCTCTTGCGGCATTTGAAGATGTCTCTACATGAATCTTTCCACTCTTGATACCGACTTCAATCGCTCGCTGTCAATATCATTTCGGTGAATCCGGATGAAGAATTTCCAATCGGATGATTGAAGAATGGGCTGTCGGTGTTCCCATAAACATATCAACCAACTCCCTATTGGACAAGGGTGGTTGAACTCTGCTAGATCTCTCCACTTACGAGCATACTCTTGAACTTCTCGTCGCGACCCATAGACATGCTTTGTAGTTGCATGCGAGTGGGTGTCAATCGACATTGTACTCATCATGCATGAAAGCATCAGCCAAATCACTCCAAATACGGATACGGTCATTCTCTGGTGATAGTACCATTCCAAGCGGGTTAGGACAAACTCTCTTGAAAATAGTGCATCCACACTTTACATCATCGGTGTGGGGTTGATCTTCGGACATAGGACTTCAAATGCAGCTTAGGGCAAGACATGCCATCATATTTGGCAAAAGTAGGAACTTTGAACTTGGGAGGAATCACAACACGGGAACAAGACTTAGATCATCAAAATTCGATCAGGACATTTCAAGTTTTCCACGACATTAGACGGTCTTCAAGTTGCTTGTACTTGTCATCTTCATCAGTGTTGGCTATAATCGGTGATCCTCTCCTCCTTTCTTTGGCTCACCTTCATCACCCTTGGTACTCCCCTCGGTATGGACACTTCCTTGGAGAGCTCAATCGGTGACCACCTTAGGACCCCTTTGAGCGTCTACCCATGTTGAGGAGACCAACAACCTTCTTCTTCTTGTTGATGAGCTTCTTCAAATCTTCTTGGCCTTGGACCAAGTTGGTGAACATCTGCTGAAAGTGAGCATTACGAGCTTGGAGATCTTTGTGATCTGTTCAAGAGCCATTTCGCTAAAATAAATAGCGAGCAAATGAAAACCAATCTCAATGTACACTGATGCAATGTTATGCTATGATATGCAATGTTTATCGAATGCAATGCAATGTTTTCAAGGACCTAAGAGATTTAAATTTGTTAAACAAGCAATGAACAAACATTTATTAGTACTTCTCATTATTCTTTTTCTTTTTAAGTACAAGAGATAGTTCAAAACAATAAAGAGAACATAAACATCCTAAAGCTCTAAGTCTCCCATGGCGCTTCCTCTTGGTGCCGATGTAGGCGTTGATGTTTCGCTCCTCGTGAAGTAGCTTTGTCAACTCTAACACTTTCTTCTCGCTTGCATAACTTTGAGCTTCAAGGTATCCCTTTCTTCTTTAGTTGAATCCAGGATCTCTTCAAGTCTTCAAAATCAGTAGGCATGTCGGGATGGAGAACAGCATAGGTCGTCACCTATAGCAAGGTTCCATAATTCTTGGTAGAGCAGTGAATGGCATCATGAGGTTTGAGCTCGAGCTGCCCATTTGAGGTAAGGTTCCCAAGGAATGGAGTTCGGTGCCCCAAAGTCTTGGTATCGATCTTCTTTACCATGCCCCAAGCATGTATAAACCTTAAATCGGTAATGCGGAGATCGTGATTGTAGTCGAACACAACATCTTGGAGAAGCATATCATGTGGACCATCTCTTGAGCAAAACAAAGCGGCGTAGAGCTAGAAGGGTTGTAAGTAATACCTCCCTTATACCAAGAGTGGTACATTAGAATTCTCCACAGCGCTCAATGAATGTGAAGTCCTTTTGAGAGAAAAGATTCCACGGATATCGAATGAGAGAGTGACATCAATCTTTGAGACCATCTCAACCTTTGTTCATTCTTCAAAGCGATGGAGGAAGGTGCGAAATAAACCACCTTGAAAGTAAAGGTATACAACACATGAGAGTTCCTTGTCGCTTAGTAATGCAGTGTGGAGAGAATGTAGGATGTCTCCAAGTAAAGTAGGCCTTTGGATTGCGGGTGAAACAACTTGATGGCATTGACATCTATGAATTGATCCGAGTTAGGAAATAGAACCAAACCATAAATTAGCAAGGCCACAATGTTTTCAAATGCATGGAAACTCATAACTTTGAGGAATTCTCGGGCTTTCTTAATTAAGAACTTGGAAAGTAAACCCTTAACTCCACTTCTAGTTTCCCAATTGGCTTCAATGTCGGCGCTTAAGATGTAAAGGCGATCGATGTCTTGAACTTAGGAACCTTTTCAAACCGGTGAATGGCATTTGGTCGAGAATAGGTACCCAGTAGCTTAGAGAACTCTTCAAGGTAGGAACCAGCGATAATCTGGAATGTAAAGCAATGGTGTTTGGATCAAAGAAGCTGAATAGGACATGCATCATATCTTCTTCAAACCGGAATAACCAAATCAAGTAGATAACCATGTCTTTTGATGGTGAGCATGGTGGGAATTTACGAAACCAATTCTTTGAGTTGAGAAGGGATACCCATGAAGTTGATTCGGATAGTCTTTCTAGAAGCCATAATCCCTACAAAGCAGAGCAAAGATAAATCCTAGGTCCTTGAAATAGTTAGAAATGATATGCAATGCGAATGATGTCATGATGTCATGTTTAGCACACCAAACAATTCACACAATGAGCCTAGGGTTAAGGCTTGCATGAGGTATAGGTGATTACCCACCAAAAGTTTGAGTTGGTTCATCTGTCCTATAATAATGTTAGGGTTCTAGGAATCTCATATCAGATTTTTCGTAGGCGCTTATTTCAATCTGACTGACAAGTGGTCGATCGAAAATGTCCCAAAAGTCTAATCTCAATGAGCGTAGCATCGGTATCAACCAACCTCGGTCTACACAAAGCCGGCCATCTCACTACCTTCTAATGGCCAAGATGGGTCAATTAAGGTTCTAAAAGTTTAGTTAGCGCTTGATGACACCACGCGAAGCCAAATACTATCTTCAACTTGGGAATGAAGAGTATCGGGACAACCAAAGTGTCACGCTAACGTAGCCATCATGTTGACCGCGTAGTTATCGTCTAGCGGTCGCGATGATCTAATGCTACTTACCTAAAGGAAACCGGATCGGTGTAGGATCCCCAACAATATAATACCCAAGCAACCCTTAAAGATAAAGCATACAAGTCAAACAGAAAAGCATTAAGGTTATCTAGAAATCCCTAAGGCAATTCTCTCTTTTGGGTGTGTCCCCAATGATGTGATTACATGTCTGGTGAGGACTTTGTAGGATTTTGTATCCAAATGTCGGATAGAAAGTCGCCACCGACTTTTATTTTATCAATTAAGGGAAGGTAAAAGTAGAGAAAAAGACCTTCGTTAGATTACGAGTTCGGAGAATGGTTATGAAAAGGGAAGGTATTAGCACCCTTTCCATCCGTAGTTATCTCTGGGCTCTTAGTTGCTCTAGATCACTTTTTAAAATTGCTTTACATGTGTTTGACAAAATGTTTTGAAAAGAGGCATTTCGCTTTGACTTTGTAATGACTCATGTAGGAGTGTATACAAAGTGTTAGGAAATGTTTTGTTTTGAAAAAATTTGAACTTTGAAAAAGTGTGTGGTGTGAAAAGCATTTGATAGAGCAAGCAACTAAAGACTTATTTACCCACTCGAATTGGTCGTTTTGTTGTACTTCTACATTCCTTTAGAATAGCGCTAGCCATACCATTAGTTAGTAGGTAGCTCCATTCGTTGGATGTAAGCGGGACATTCGAAGGGACATCGGATGGTCATAGAAGGCAACTTGTAGGAAGTATCCTAGCACATTCGAAGGACTATCATCATTTTCGTGGCGACAATCGAGGTCAAGATCATGTATTCGGAGGCGACATCGTGGGTCTTATGATCTTTGTATCGAAGGACTATGATGATTTGTTTGGAAGGCAGCGGTGCTAGAATACCTCTACGTTCGAGGACATGACCATTTTGAATCGAAAGGCATCGAGAGAAGTACCTAAAGGTGCGTGTGTGAAAGAAGTGTGTCAAATTCAGATATTTTATCTTGAAGATTAGTGTGAGCTATGTCCATTATTATCTTGCCATACGCGCCTAATTACTAGCAATTGATAAAGGTGCGGAAAGTAAAATCGGAATGTAAAGTGCGGAAAAATAAACCTACGCTATTACATGGCTTTAGGGCGATACATAATTTAAAATGGAAAATAAAACCTAGATTAAACTATTACAACCCATGAACAATTACATTATTGGAAAAAATAGAATGATAAAAAGAAAAGCGTCAAGAATCGGAGCAACTTGTGAAAGAATGAGAAATCGGAAAATACGATGAATTGAATAAGAGGAAAAATGTTAGAAAAATGCAAATTTTAATGATGAAAATTAATATATCTGGAAATAAGATAAATATATTAAAATAATTTTTGGGATTTTTGGAAAAGATTTAATAATTAAAATGCAATTTATAATGATTTAAATGCTAAAATAAAATAAAATAAATATGCATGCAAAAATTATATTTTTAATTTATTAAATTAAATAAACATTTTATGAAAATAATGTAAAAAGAAAATATTTTTTGGTAATTTTTAAATGCAGAATAAAAATGTGAAAAGAATTAAAATTGAATGCAAAAATATTGAAAATAATGAAAAATAGGAAAATAGAGTTTTGTAAAAGAAACGATTGGTCTTAGCATGGTTCGAACCCGTCGGCCTTCAAACCTTGAGATCCTTCACTCGACCGCTTCGCCATGTGTGCATCCGTGTTTGAAAAGCGGAGCAGGTGAAATACAACAGCGTCGTCCTCCTATTGCCTCGTTTCATGCGGACTTACGTCTTCTCCAATTTGAATTTTCAAAAAGTCTGCGTCGGCCATGGTTCGACGCTATGTTCCTGGCAAAACTGAAAATCAAGCACGCATAATATAAATACATTCTAAAGCCATGGTTCGATTGGAAACATCATTCCGAGTGCAATGGTACTGGTCTTGAGGTCCAATTTTCCGTTTAAAGGAAACCTAAAAGCAACACGAAACCCTAACAATGGCAATACGTGTTCGGCCATAGAAATTCGATTAAAGCACCCGGAAAGCTTGCAAACTCATCACTAATCACAAAAACAAACACAAAACATGTTAACAATGCATGAATCAAAGAATACGATTTTTGAAATTTCAAGAACAAACCAAATTCGGTTTTGTGATTCTTGATGTTTGAGAGTTGTAATGCAGGTCGATTAGGAAACGCAAGGAACACAATGGAATGCTTGGATAATTGAATCGAGCAAAACTAGGGTTGCAGTTGCTTGAAGTGCACGAAATTTTGACTTTAGGTTAGGGTTTAGAGCAATTTTTTCCTTTTTTCTTGATAGGTATGCATCATATATTTATCTTGGATGGATTTGGAATGGTTTTGGAAAGAATTGATCAACATTCAATGGAAATCAAATTTGATATTCTCATGAAATCAAATTTTCAAATTTGTCCAATTTCAATCCAATCTTGCCAAATTTGATCCAATTTCGAAATTCTGGCATTTGTGAGTTAATTGGACCTTAAGGAAAGAATAAAATCAATCTTTGCCATTAATTTCAATTTTATAATTTATTTTAAGATTTAATTTGCATTTAAATGAATAAATTACAAATTAAATAGAAAAATAAATCAAAAATTCGTGGCTTTGGGCTTGGACACTCCTAATTGCTTGAGAACAAGTTAGGATGAAGAAAAATGAGCCCATTTGCAAAAGATTTGATTTTTGAGTATCTCTCTTTGTGCATTCTTCCAAAATTGCCCAACTTGTAGATGGTGTAACTTGCTCAATTTTCCACATTTTGAGTGTTCTTGGACTTTTGGAAGCTCTAAGAGTCCTCTAACCAATGTCTTTGGTCTCATCTCAATTGGAGTTACCATGCTCAAAATATCTTCAAAACAAAAGTTGACTTTTGTTGACTTTGAAAATGACTTTGTAATGTTTTGAGCTATACCTCTCAAATGAAGCATTTTTGGACATTCTTGTGAGACATGAAGTTGTAGAGAATTGAATTTCCTTCAAAACAAGAGGTGGTGGAAAAATTTACGAGAAAGTATGAGAAAGTTATGATCGGTCAAAGTTCGATTGACTTTTCATCTAGAAACCTAATTTAGAAAGTTTGACTTTTGGGCAAATCTTGAGTTTTCTTGATGAATCATGATCAACCCTTGATCAAATGATGAATGTAACTTCAAAATGAGGATGTTGACCAAAAATCGAAGTTTTGTTGTATGTTGACCACAGTTGACTTTTGTCCAATACCTCGATTTTCAACCATCGAGCAATTGTTTGAGGAAACTTGACTTGTGAGGCTTGAAACTTGACATGGAGAATCTTTGAAGCATATGAGGAGGCATGAATATCATTGGAGATGTTGGAAATCCATCTTGGCTTGAGAGATATCAAACCCTAGTTTGGGTTGATTGTCTAGGAGAGAGTTTGTCTAATCAACTCTTGAGGAATCCTTGAGTAGGGATGTATGAAATATCTTTGAGAAGATGGAGGGCAAATTTTGGGGTATGACAAGGGGTAAACTGAGAGTTACTCCGGGTCAAAAGACTAGTAGGGCAGATGCTATTTCTAGGATTGTTTATTTCAAATGTGGGCAAGCTGGCCATAAGAGTTTTGCTTGCAAAGCTGATGTGAAGAGGTTTTTTTGTTGCGATAAGTTTGGACATGCAATATCTGACTGCCAACATAAGGATATGTTATGTTTCAACTGTGGTGAAGAAGAACACCTTAGTAGTCAATGCTCGAAACCAAAGAAGGGACCAGCTAGTGGGAAGGCATTTGCTTTGGATGAGAATCCATCAGCTAGTCAGGACAGACTCATTAGAGGTACATGTTTCATTAATAGTACGCCCTTAATTACTATTATTGATATTGGTGCTACTCATTGTTTTGTTGTTGCTGATTGTTTTAAGAGATTGGGTCTTATGTTGTCCTCTATGAATGGAGAAATGGTAGTCGAAATTCCAGCTAAGGGATCGATGACTACTTCTCTTGTATGTTTGAATTGCCCTTTGTCAATCTTCGACAAAGACTTTGCTGTTGATTTGATTTGTTTGCCGTTAAGCGGACTAGATGTGATCTTGGGTATGAACTGGTTAGAATGTAACTATGTTCATATCAATTGTTATGACAAGTCTTTGAGGTTTTCTATCCCTGAAGAGGAAGGAGTTGGTTTGTTGACTGGTAGTAGCGTTAAAGCGATTGATGCAAGGCGAAGCATAGATGTTCGTTGATGGCGGCGTTGTGCAGTGAGAATTAAGTTAGACTAGATGAGTTTCGGTGTGTGCGAGAATTTCAGAAGTGTTTCTGATGAAATTCTGATGTACCTCCACGAAAGAGATGTTATTTGCGATTGATCATGTACCTGGTACGAGACTGTTTCTATAGCCTTTATGCAGGATGTCTGCATCTGAGTTGTCAGAACTGAAGAAGCAATTAGAAGAGTTGCTTGAGAAAAGGTTTGTAAGACCAAGTGTATCTTCATGGGGAGCGCCTCAGTCCAACAAGCCTTGTAGCGGCCGTCACCTCACTACCAAGCCATGCGTGGCAGTCACGCCTCTCAAATGGTCCATAACATGCTAGGCTAAATTTATTTATCATGATGTAAGGTCATAGGCGGAGGCTTAGCAACTCCATTCGATTCATTTTGTTTTAAAAGAATAACTTTCTGGTTTCAATTACTAGTTCTAAATAACAACTGTTTTGTTATGAGAGTAAAATACAGATTAGAAGTTAGGATCAATAAAACGAGAGTTTGAGATAATAATTGGACATTATTAATTGGGCATCAGCTTAAAATACAGCGAGAGCACTTTTAAGTTGATTAGGTTTTATTTGTTTTCAAAAATTATTTTTAAACTCTAATTGAAACAGCGAGAGCATTCACTTAGGTTTGATTGTAGGATCTGAATCAATAAACACGAGAGTGTGAGAAGAGGATTTTCAAACAAATATTTCCTACTGAAACTGCTTTGATAATTCGAGTTTAAGTCGATGAGTTGTTAAATCCCCAAAGTCCGACCATTACATACCAATATTCCCCATCTGAATCTAAACTATATTATAATCAGTTAAGGTTCCCTGAACCTAATTGTTACATTATTAGCCTTAGATTTACGTAGTAACCTTAGATAACAGTAGGTCGAAATTTAGTCCCTTGGGATATGATAATCTTTAAAGCTACACGCGATAGGACTGTATACTTGCGGTCTAGATTCTTTAAGACACATAAAGTCGCGATCAGGCTATTGCGTAACTTGTTTGTGTTTGCTATTTATTTGAGCATAACATCATGACATCATACCATCATAACATTTCATTAACCATTTCAAGGACCTAGGGATTTATCTTTGCTCTTTGTTGCATGGTTATGGCTTCCGTACTCAGGAAAACTATCCGAATCAATTTTGTGGGGATACCTTCTCAACTCAAGGAGTTAGTCTCAGAAGTTCCCGACCACTCTTATTTCATCAAAAGGCATGGTTATCTACTCAATTTGGTTACTTCCGGTTTTGAAGAATATATGATGAGTGTCGTATTCCAGTTCTTTGATCCAAAACATCACTATTTTACCTTCCTAGACTATCAGTTGGTACCTGCAATGGAATAATTCTCTAAGCTACATGGGATGCCCATTCTTGATCAGACACCTTTCACCGGTCTAGAGAAGACTCCAAGACCTGAAGACATTGCAGCAGCTTTACACCTAAAATGGTAAGACATTGAAGCTAATTGGGAAACAAGAAGTGGAGTTAAGGGTCTTCTTGCTAAGTTTTTGATAAAGAAGGCTCAAGAATTTTTAAAAGCTATGAGTCTCCATGCTTTCGAAGACGTTTTGGCTTTATTAACTTATGGCTTGGTGTTATTCCCTAATACAGGCCAATTGATAGATTGTGAACACCATTATGATATTTCTCACTCATAACCCCTGTGCCTACTTTTCTCGGAGATATTATGCATTCTATCCACACTCGTACTATGAAGAGACAAGGCACTCTCATGTATTGCATACCGTTATCATCTAGGTGGTTTATTTCACACCTTCCCCGATCACTAATGAAGAATGAACAAGGTCTGAGGTGGTCTCAAAGGTTGATGTCACTCTCTTATTCAGATATTCGTTGGTGTCTCTACCCTCAAGAATATCTCACTTTCATTGATAGTTGTGGGGAATTCCCTAATGTGTCCCTCTTTGGCATAAGAGGAGGTATCACTTACAACCCTTCTCTAGCACTACGTCAGTTTGGTTATGCTTGAAGAAATGATCTTCATGATATGCTTATCCAAGGCATTGTATTTAATTATGACGATGATCTCCAAGTTTATCGTCGAAGATTTGTGCACGCTTAGGGCATGGTGAAGAAGACTAATACAAAGACTTTGGGGCATAAAATTTTTGTTCCTTAGGAACCTTACCTTAAGTGGGTGTGAGATCGTGCTCAAAGTCTCATGATCCCATAAACTTATATCCTACTGGTAATCGTGGAACCTATTGTTGAAGGTGATGAGTCTTATACCATTCTCCATCCAGATATGCCCATTGAACTTTAAGAGCTGAAGAGATCCTGGATTTAACTTAATGAGGAAAGGGACACCTTTGAAGCTCAGTGCTATGCAAGCGAGAAAAAATGTTAGAGTTGATAAAGCTACTCAATAAGGAACAAAGTTTTAATGTGTATGTTAACACAAAGAGGAAGCGTCTGAAGGTTTAGAAAACACTTAGAAGGGGGGGTTGAATAAGTTTTTCCTCTTTTAATTTTCTTTTACGTAACAACAGTTTAACAACAGAATTATTTTTATCCTGGTACGTTTGAAACTCAAACTACTCTAATCCACCCGCCAAGGTGATTTCGCCTCTCTCAACGAGGACTTAATTTACTATAATCAAATTAATTACAATTACACAACCAACTTTCATGATTAACAATATAGTGCACAAGCCAACTGCAAGTGACTAACTCCTCTAAGACTCTCTATTCCTAACCCTCTTGAGAAAATTGACCCAACTAGTCTCTCAAGGAACAATTATAAATTAACTTCTAACAATAGTGTATTTAGTTTGCTTCAAACAAGCTTTATCACAACTGTGATGTTTCACACTGAGTTTCAGCTCAATACAAACAATGACAAACTCAAAGTATTTCTTTTCTAGATTTTTGTTCAATGTAAGTTTTATAATGATAGTTCGTTAGTTGTCTTCTTTGAATGCTTGAACATATATATAGCTTTCAGAATATTTCTGTTGCGTGTCTTGAACAAAGAGAGTGCATTAAATGTTGCTTGTCTGATTGTACTTTGTGTTTTCCATGTACCTCGAACTTTGTTCCACTTGAGTACTTCAATCGTCTTAGTTTTAATCAATTAACAGTACTGTAGCAGACTTGGTCTTAGAAGATGATGTCTTAATAACTCATTTTTCTTTATCTTCTGTAAGCCTTTAGCTTCTAACAGAGGTTGCTTTAACTTGCTCTTATCAGAGGTTGCGCTTGCATGCTTCTTTCAGAAGTTGCTTTCAGTGTGCGTGTTTAGAAGTTCCATTCATCTTTAGAACTTATAATTATTTATCTGCTCAGCATAATTTGATATTTCACTTTCTAGAGTGCTTGAGTCAGAACATCATCTGAAATGAAAACAATACTTATCAGAGTATCATATTTACTATACAAAATTTATTTCACTTGTTATAATCAAAACTTTAAGATATGATTAGAACCAAAATATGTTCTAACAGCGTCCATGGGAGACCTAAGAATTAGGAGCTTTACTTTATGTTGGAATTTCTTTTGTATTTACTGATTAACTAATAAAAGTTTTTTCCTTTTGTCTACCAAATTTAAATCTCACAAGGTCCTTGAAAACATTGCATTGCCTATCATATCATATCATTTCATAATAGGTACTCTAAAGAACGATTTTCTTATTCTCTCGCTATTCATTTCAGTAGAAATGGCTCTCGAACAAACTATAAAAGATCTCTAGGCTTGGAATGATCAGTTCCAAGAAATGTTCATCAACCTGACCAAAGCATAGGAAGATCTAAAAGAGCTCATCACCAAGAAAAAGAAGAAGAAGATATCTGGTATTCTCAACAACGGAAGAAGATTGAGAGGTCCGGTCAAGGCAGTCAGACAGCTTGAGTTCTTAGGAAATAGTGGTGAAACTGAAGGAAGTATCAAGGCCAATGAAGGAAAAAAATCATGGGTCTGAAGAAGAGGAAGAGGAAGATTATCTGAGTGAGAAATATCCTCCTGGTGATGAGAAGTATAAACAACTTGAAGATCGTATGAATGCTGTGGAAAATCTGAAAATGTCAGGTTTGAACTTCGATGATTTAAGTCTGGTTCCAGGAGTGGTGATCCCTCGTGAGTTCAAAGTTCATGCTTTTGCAACGTATGATGGTATTTCTTGCCCGAAGCTTCAATTAAAGTCCTATGTTCAGAAAATTAAACCATACACTACTGACAGGAAGTTGTGGATGCATTTATTTCAAGAGAGTTTGTCTGGAGCACAGTTGGAGTGGTATTATCAGCTGGAAAATACCCACAATCATCCATGGAATGATTTGGCAGACGCTTTCTACAAAGTACTAGTACAAAGCTGAATTGACACCGACCGTGTCACGATTCTGAGTATGTCTATGGGCCATGATGAAATTCAAAGTATGCCCATAAGTGGAGAGATTTAGAGACGGAGTTCAACCTCCCACATCTAACGAATTGTTTGATATGTTCATGGGTACATTAACAGGTTCATTCTTCAATCATATGATTAGAAATTCTTCGGCCGGATTTACCGAGCTAATATTGAAAGAGAACATATTGAAGCTGAAATCAAGAGTGGGAAGATTCAGGCCGGGGCATCCTCAAGTGTTGTGAAGAAGTCTTTTGGTGGGAAGAGAGAAGCCAGTGTTGTGTATGTCTATAAGGGTCTTGATAAAAATGATCGTCATCCAGCGGTGGGGGCAGTTCTGATCTCCAATCCTGTGCCAGTGCAACCTCAACAAGACAATATGCGTGGTTAAAATGCGCCAAGAAGACAATTCACAAGGATCAATATACCATTATCTCAAGCACTGCCACATATATTAAAAGCAGAGCTGATTAGTTTAAGGGATCGTCCCCAGCATGTTAATACGTCATCCCTTAAATACAATTCCAATGCAATATGTGCATACCAATCCAATAGCTCTGGACATGACACGAACAACTTTTGGGCTCTAAAGAACAAGATTCAAGACATGATTGAAGCTCAGGAGATTGAATTCGACCCTTC
>CM038797.1:111124312-111171671 GCA_021764765.1 Vicia sativa
ATTTTAATTCTTTTCATTTTTTATTCTGCATTTAAAAATACCAAAAAATATTTTCTTTTACATTATTTTCATAAAAATGTTTTTTAATTTAATAAATTAAAAATATAATTTTTTGCATGCATATTTATTTATTTTTATTTAGCATTTAAATCATTATAAATTGCATTTTAATTATTAAATCTTTTCAAAAATCCCAAAAATTATTTTAATATATTTATCTTATTTCCAGCATATATTAATTTTCTCATATTAAAATTTGCATTTTCTAATTTTTTTTATTAATTTAATCTCGTATTTTAGATTTCTCTTTTCTTTCCGCGAGTTGCTCCAGATTTGGACGTTTTCTTTTTATCATTCTATTTTTTCCAATAATGTAATTGTTCATGGGTTGTAATAGTTTAATCTAGGCTTTATTTTCCGCATTTAAATTATGTATCTGCCCCAAGCCATGTAATAGCGTGGGTTTATCTTCACTTTTTACATTCCGCATTTTACTTTCCGCACCTTATCAATTGCTAGTAATTAGTGTATGGCAAGATAATAATTGGACATAGCTCACACTAATCTTCAAGATAAAATATCTGAATTTGACACACTTCTTTCACACACGCACCTTAGGGTAATTCTCTCGATGCCTTTCGATTCAAATGGTCATGTCCCTCGAGCGTAGAGGTATTCTAGCACCGTTGCCTTCCAAACAAATCATCATAGTCCTTCGATACAAAGATCATAAGACCCACGATGTCGCCTCCGAATACATGATCTTGACCCGATTGTCGCCTACGAAAAATGATGATAGTCCTTCGAATGTGCTAGATACTTCCTACAAGTTGCCTTCTATGACCATCCGATGTCCTTCGAATGTCCCGTTTACATCCACGAATGGAGCTACCTACTAACTAATGGTATGGCTAGCGCTATTCTAAAGGAATGTAAATACAACAAACGACCAATTCGGTGGGTAAATAAGTCTTTTAGTTGCTTGCTCTATCAAATGCTTTTCACCACACACTTTTTCAAAGTTCAAATTCTTTTCAAAACAAAACATTTCCGAACACTTTGTATACACTCCTACATGAGTCATTACAAAGTCAAAGCGAAATGCCTTTTCAAAACATCTTTGTCAAACACACGAGAAAGCAATTTTAAAAGTGATCTAGAGCAACTAAGAGCCAGATAACTACGGATGGAAAGGGTGCTAATACCTTCCCTTTTCATAACCATTCTCGAACTCAGAATCTAACGAAGGTCTTTTTCTGTTACTTTACCTTCCCTTAATTGGATAAAAATAAAAGTCGGTGGCGAACTACTATCCGCATTTGGATACAAAAATCCTACAAAGTCGGTTCACCGTATTAGAACTGGCGACTCTGCTGAGGACACACCAAAGAGAATTGCCTTAGGGATTTCTAGATAACCTTTATTGCTTTTGTTTGACTTGTATGCTTTATCTTTAAGGGTTGCTTGGGTATTATATTGTTGGGGATCACACCGGATCCGGGTTTCCTTTAGGTAAGTAGCATTAGATCATCGCGACCGCTGGGCGATATAACTCGCGATCAACATGATGGCTACGTTAGCGTGACACTTTGGTTGTCGATACTCTTCATTCCCAAGTTGAAGATAGTATTTGGCTTCTGCGTGGTGTCATCAGCGTAACTAAACTTTTAGAACCTTAATTGACCCATCTTGGCCATTAGAAGGTAGTGAGATGGCGGCTTTGTGTGTGACCGGGGTTGGTTGATACTCGATGCTCGCTCATTGAGATTGAACTTTTGGGACATTTTCGATCGACCACTTGGCGTCGTATTGAAATAAGCGCCTCGAGAAAGATCGTGATATGAGATTCCTAGAACCGGTTACTATTATGGGACGAGGATGAACCAACTCAAACTTTTGGTGGGGTAATCACCTATACCTCATGCAAGCCTTAACCTAGGCTCATTGTGTGAATTGTTTGTGTGTGCTAAACATGACATCATGACATCATTCATTGCATATCATTTCTAACTATTTCAAGGACCTAAGGATTTATCTTTGCTCTGTTTTGTAGGGATTATGGCTTCTAGAAAGACTATCCGAATCAACTTCATGGGTATCCTTCTCAACTCAAAGATGGTTTGAAATTCCGACCATGCTCAGTTCATCAAAGACATGGTTATCTGCTACGTTGGTTATCTCGGTTTGAAGAAGATATGATGCATGTCTATTCAGTTCTTTGATCAAAACACCATTGCTTTACATTCCCAGTTATCGGTTGGTTCCTACCTTGGAAGAGTTCTCTAAGCTACTTGGGATACCTATTCTTGACCAAATGCCATTCACGGTTTGGAAAAGGTTCCTAAGTTCGAAGACATCGCATCGACCTTACATCTTAAGCGCTCGGACATTGAAGCCAATTGGGAAACTAGAAGTGGAGTTAAGGTTTACTTTCAAGTTCTTAATTAAGAAAGCAGAAATTCCTCAAAGTTATGAGTTTCCATGCATTTGAAAACATTGTGGCCTTGCTAATTTATGGTTTGGTTCTATTTCCTAACTCGGATCAATTCATAGATGTCAATGCCATCAAGTTGTTTCTTACCCATGATCCGATTGCCTACTTTACTTGGAGACATCACATTCTCTCCACACCGTTACTAAGACAAGGAACTCTCATGTGTTGTATACCTTTACTTTCAAGGTGGTTTATTTCGCACCTTCCTCCATCAGTTTTGAAGAATGAACAAAGGTTGAGATGGTCTCAAAGATTGATGTCACTCTCTCATTCGGATATCAGTTGGAATCTTTTCTCTCAAAAGTTTCACATTCATTGGCGTTGTGGAGAATTCTAATAATGTACCTCTCCTTGGTATAAGGGAGTATGCCACAACCCTTCTCTAGCTCTCGTCGGTTTGGTTTTGCTCGAAGAGATGGTCCACATGATATGCTTCTCCAAGATGTTGTGTTCGACTACAATCACGATCTCAATTACCGAAGTTTATACATGCTTGGGCATGGTAAAGAAGGCGATACCAAGACTTTGGGGCACCGAACTCCATTCCTTGGGAACCTTACCTCAAATGGGTGCGAGCTCGAGCTCAAAACCTCATGATGCCATTCACGCTGTTTACACCGATAATTATGGAACACATTGCTATGGGTGGCGTACCTATCTTTGTTCTCCATCGACATGCCTACTGATTTTGAAGACTTGAAGAGATCTGGATTCACTAAAGAAGAGGGATACCTTTGAAGCTCGGTTCATAGCGAGAAGAAAGTGTTAGAGTTGACAAAGCTACTTCACGAGGAGGCGAAACATCAACGCCTACATCGGCACCAGAGGAAGCCCATGGGAGACTTAGAGCTTTAGGATGTTTATGTTTCTTTTATTGTTTGAACTATCTCTTGTACTTAAAAAGAAAAGAATAATGAGAAGTACTAATAAATGTTTGTTCATTGCTTGTTTAACAAATTTAAATCTCTTAGGTCCTTGAAAACATTGCATTGCATTCGCATAAACATTGCATAGCATAACATTGCATCACGGTACATTGGAGATTGGTTTCTCATTTGCTCGCTATTTATTTTAGCGAGAAATGGCTCTTGAGCAGTTGTCAAAGATCTCAAGCTCAGAATGCTCGGTTTCGGCAGATGTTGTTCACAACTTGGTCCAAGGCCAAGAAGATTTGAAGAAGCTCATCAACAAGAAGAAGGTTGTTTCTCCTCAACATGGGTAGAGCGTTTCAAAGGGGTCTAGGTGGTCGGCCGTGAACTCTCCGGTGTCCATGCGGGGGAGTACCAAGGGTGATGAAGGTGAGCCAAAGAAAGGAGGAGGATCACTAGACTATAGCCAACACTACGATGAAGATGACAAGTACAAGCAACTTGAAGACCGTCGAATCTTGTGGAAAACTTGAAAATGTCCGGCTGAATTTTGATGATCTAAGTCTTGTTCACGGTGTTGTGATTCCTCCCAAGTTCAAAGTTCCTACTTTTGCCAAATATGATGTCTTGCCTAGCTGCATTTGAAGTCCTATGTCGGAAGATCAACCCGCGATGACGAGAAAGTTGTGGATGCACTATTTTCAAGAGAGTTTGTCCGGAACCCGTTGGAATGGTACTATCGCTAGAGAATGACCGTATCCGTACTTGGGTGATTTGGCTGATGCTTTCTGAACAATATGAGTACAATCTGAATTGACACCCACTCGCATGCAACTACAAAGCATGTCTATGGGTCGTGACGAGAAGTTCAAGGGTATGCTCAGAAGTGGAGAGATCTAGCGAGCGAGTTCAACCACCCTTGTCCAATAGGGAGTTGGTTGATATGTTTATGGGAACACTGCAGGCCCATTCTTCAATCATCGATTGGAAATTCTTCATCCGGATTCACCGAGTTGATATTGACGACGGCGTATTGAAGTGGTATCAAGAGTGGAAAGATTCGATAGAGACATCTTCAAATCTGCAAAGAGATCTTTTGGTGGTAAGAAAAGTCTTGTGTATGGTCAGAAAAGCCGAGCCAAGACCGACCGCGCTCAATCTGTGGGGCGGTTGTGATCTCGATCCTACATCGGCACAACCTCGGCGAGACAGCGTAGCGAGCCGCCCGAGGCGGTTCTGAAGATCAACATGCCATTGTCATGAAGCCTTGCAACACATGTTGGCGAGCTGATTACTTTGAGGATCCTCCTCGAATGTCAACACTTCCTCTCCAGTACAATCCAAATGCTAAGTGTGCTTCATTCCAACAGCCGAGGGCACGATCACGACAATTGTTGGGCTCGAAGAACAAGATTCAAGATATGATTGAAGCTAAGCAGTTAATTTGATCCTCGGTTGAGACTCGAATGTGATCAACGCTCCTATGCCTAACCAACAAGGGTTCCAATCTGTTGGTGACGATACTTATGTTTTCAACATAGATGACTTGACCATTCCTCGATGGTATTAAGAAGAATTTGTTGCAAGCGGTGTCAATCCAGGATGCCCGGAGGATTGTCGTTGGTGCCCTATGCGCTGATGGTTGTGCTTGGTTGAGAAGCGTGTTCAGTGCATGATGGATAACCGTGAGATACTATTTGAAACCACATGCGAGAAGCTGTGTGAAGAAATGTCTAAGTTGAAGATCGACAATCGAATGGCGTGCCATCGTGTGGGATACCTTGGGGCAGCCAAGTGGAAATATGATTACATGGTGAAGTACTGTCCTGATAGTTACAAAATTCCTATTGAAGATGTTAAGGCAACCGGATGGGGTGACGATTTCCCAGTATCTTGATGTTAACACATAAGTTTCCTCTTGATCCGTGCCTGAGGTGGCATCTCATTATCACTTCTCGAAGACAGTTCCATATTCCTCGACAAAGCTATCCTTGGAATTATGGGTGATGTTTACTATCATGGCGTCAAACAAGATCCTCGACCATTGAAGATCTTCTGCTGAAGTTTCTATTCGACATTGACAACATCAGGATCGATGAGTGACGAGCAGGAAGGTATTCTCTCCAGAATCTCCTCCAAAGACAACTGCGACTCATTCGCATTCCACTACTCAATCAACATCCCAGCTAGAGGAAGAACCGGTTGACTCATCCTGCTCAACCAAGTACCAAGGAAGTTCGAAGACACCTCAAACAAGAAATGGAGGAAATTCGAAGATCATCAAGAAGAGTGATTACAATGTTGTGGAGCAGTTGGGACGGACTCCGTCCAAGATCTCCATGCTTGCTTTGCTCTTGTGCTCGGGCTCATGCTAATGCCTTGGTGAAGTTTCGAAGAATGCTCACGTGCCGCAAGACACTACCACCGACCGATTGAAGTTTGTATTGCTAGCACTGGCGCAACAACGGCCTAAACCTGCGATCTTGATTTGACTCCTTGGGAAAGAAACATAACAAGGCCTTGCATCTCTGTTGAATGCGGGTACTACCTTATCTCATGTTTTGGTTGACACGGTTACGCTTTGAATATCCTACCGGCGCTTTTGATCGGCTTGATGTCGAAGGTTGGTTACGAGACCCGTGACATTATTCGTGAGAGCTTTTGATGGTTCTAGCGCACGGTACTTGAAACTCACTACGCTTTGTTAAGTCGGTTCCCGACTTTTGACTCCACTCTCTTTGTCATACATCGTCCAGCTTACTCTTACCTACTTGGGCCCTTGGATACATGGGCGACGTACCTCACCTTACATCGGAAATACCGGTGAAAGGGAAGGTTGTCACGGTATGTGGTGAAGAAGAGTATAGTCGGTCATCTACGGTCATTCGATACCTCGAGATGGAGGGTGAATTCTTGAGACTCTGTCAAGCTTTTGAAACAATACCAGTCATGCTGTTGACTCTCCGTCGCTCTGGTTACACGAGCTCCGCCTAGGATGGCCTCTTTGAAAGATGCTCAGTTGTTGAAGAAGAAGGTAGTACTATTTGGGAGCTCCCTATCTTCCTTTCAAATTTGACAAAGCGGTTTAGGCTTCACCATCAAGGGTCGAGGAAGATGATCGCCCGTGACGTGCGGCCAACTTCCTTTCGCATTAGCAGTGGAATCCATGCTATGAAGGCGGCGACAACGGCCGACATCGACAGTGGATCTTCGACTCCGGATCATGGGCTCGGCAATTGGAAGGCGAAGGCGTCATACCAATCTCCTTTAGCCGGGGTAATTGCTCTTGTTGTTTTGTTTTTACGTATTTCTTTATGTTTGAACAATAAACTTTGAAAGCCTAGTTGGGGGCATCATGGCTCGTTTGCGAGGTTATTATCATCGTTTGCGTATTTTCATTCAATAAATTCGTTGGACTTTTGCATTCAATTGTTTGTTTTCTTTCTTTACTTTATCACCTTCAAAAGCTATGTGTTCTTACACACCCGCATGATACCTGCGAATCACTCCGAATCTAGTTAATAACAGCTATGCTATTGCTAAATATGACGATAATCCGATCTACCAAGCGAAGGCAGTGAGGAAGATTGTGAAGTGCCGGAGAACTTGCCGGTTGCTACAACAAGAAGAAGCGAGTTATCTGACCACACGAGAAACAAGTTGAGGTTGTGAATTTGAGTGCTTGCGAGCAGAAAAGAGATCAAGATAGGGCGGGTCTTGAGCAGGTGTTAAAAAGAAGGTTGGTTCGGATGCTACGAGAGACTATATTGAGGTTTTGTGAGTCATACGAAGACATGCCGGTTTGAACATTGATATTGGTGCACCGATGCCGACAAAAGAGGTTTTCTCGGTAAAGCAGAAGGTTCGTCGCATCGTCTGAGATGTCGAAGATCAAAGCGAGTTATAAGCGGTTCAGCGGTTTCTTAGTTGTCACTTCTTATCCTCGATGGGTTGCAAATGGTACCCGTACCTAAGAAGGATGGTAAAGATGCGAATGTGTGGATTACGAGATCGACAAAGCAAGTCGAAGGCGATTTCCCACTTCCTCGTATTGATGTTACGGTTGACAACACCGCTCGTATAAGGTTTTCTCCTTCATGGATGGTTTCTCCGGTTATCGGATCAAAATGGCTCCGAAGACATGGAAGACTACTTTTGTTACATAGTGGGGCACTACGCTACAAGGTTATGCCGTTCGGATTGAAAACAGGGTGCCACTTATCGGCGTGCTATGGTGACATTGTTTCATGACATGATTCATCACGAGATAGAGGTCACGTCGGCGACATGATAGCTCGATCCGGTGAAGAAGAACATCTTGATCATTTGCGGAAACTGTTTGACGGGTTGAAGAAGTATAGGCGAGACTGATCCTAAAGTGCACCTTTGAGTCGGATCAGGAAAACTCCTAGGGTTTGTTGTCGATGGTAAAGGTATTGAAGTTGATCCGCCAGGTTAAAGCTATTCAAGAGATGCCGACTCCCGCACGAGAAGGAAGTCGAGAGGTTTCTTGGGCGATTGAACTACATTGCAGATTCATTGCACACCTAGCTACTTGTGAGCCAATCTTCAAGTTATTAAAGAAAGATCAAGTAGTGGAATGGAACAGCGATTGCGGATCGCTTTTGACAAAATCAAGGTACCTACGAATCCTCTATCCGATGCCACCTGCGAGGAAGACCTCTTATCGTAGCTTGGTGTTAGAGAACTCAATGGGGTGTGTGTTGGGGCAACATGGCGATGCAGTCGAAAAAGCGATATACTACCTTAGCAAAAGTTTACCGGTGAAACAAGATACTCGCGACTTGAGAAAACTTGCAGCGCTTTGGCTTGGGCTGCTCGCCGACTAAGGCAGTATATGTTGACTCACACTACTTTGTTGATTTCCAAGATGGATCCGATAAAATACATATTTGAGAAACCGACTCTCTCGGGAAGAATAGCAAGATGGCAAATGATCTTGACCAATATGACATCGGTACACTTCTCGAAAGCGATCAAAGGAAGTGTAGTGGCCGATCATTTGGCTCATCAAGCCGTAGATGACTATCGGTCTATGCGGTTCAATTTCAGGGCGAAGATGTTTTACTAGTTCTGATTAGAAGAACGAGGCCGAGACGAAGGACACGAACCGAGGATCCCGATGGACTATGGTTTTGATGGAGCCTCAAGCGCGCAGCAATGGCATTGGCGCCATCATTACATCCTATGACGGACACCGCCTTTCACCGCCAGATTATGTTTAGTTGCACTAACAACATGGCCGATCAGCGTGCATCATGGGTATCAAAGGCGCTATTGACTTAAGAATCAAGTTCTTACAAGTGTATGGAGACTCGACTTTAGTGATCGGTATCGATTAAGGCAGTGGGATCTGAAGCATCAGAATCTCATTCCATCGAGCATGTTACGAGTTTGATCCCTACTTGAAAGAGACTTTGCAATCATATTCCACGAAGAGAATCGGTTGGCGGACGCGTGCTACTATATCGTCTATGTTCAAGGTCGAGATGGGACAACGAGGCTCCCGGATCATCATTGAGAAGTTCGGCAGACGGTGTTATGAGCTTGACGGAAGAGAACCTTGGTACTATGATGAAGAGGTGAGACTCGGGAATATCCGCAGGGGCATACATTAATGATAAGAAGTTCATGAGAAGATTTGCTTCCAAATTCTTTCTCCATGCATCTTATACGCAACCACGACTTGTGCTTACTCATTGTGGACCGGAAGCGACAATGCATATCATGGAAGAGTTACGGCGAATTTGGTACCCACTCCGATGGACACACCATAGCTAAGAAGATTTTGAGAAAGGTTACTATTGGTCCACCATGGAAGCGATTGTCACCTTCATTCGATCTTGTCACAAGTGCAGGTTATGCCGACAAAGTGCCACGTACCTCGATACCTCCGAATGTTTTAACTTCTCCTTGGCCTTTTGCAATGTGGGCATTGACATGATCGGAAAATCAAGCCCACTGACTTCCAATGGACATCGTTTCATCCTTGTGTGTCGATTACTTTACAAGTGGGTGAAGCGACCTCGTATGCATCTGTTACCAAGAATGTTGTGGCTCGATTCATCAAGCATAATCTTATGCATCGGTATGGCACTCGAAAGGATTATCACGATAACGGTTCCAATCTCAACAATAAGATGATCACCGAACTACAGATTCAAGATCAAACATCACAACTCTTCTCCATATCGGCCTAAGATGAGCAGCTGTGGAAGCCGCCAACAAGAACATTAAGAAGATTATGGAAGATGGCGTGACTTACAAGGATTGGCATGAGATGTTACCATTTGCTCTTCATGGTTATCATGCACACAGAACATCCACGGGCAACCCGCTTCTCTCTCGTATCGGTATGGAAGCCGTCTTACCCATCGAGGTTCGAATACCCTCAACGAGTCCTCCGAGGAGGCAGAGTTGGCGAACGATTGGGTCAGACTTCGCCTTGACCGAGATAACGATCGATGAGAACGACTATCCATACGCCATGGACAGTTATCGAAGCGAATGATCGAGCATTTAACAAGAAGGTCAAACACCGAGTCTACCAAGTCGGTGATCTAGTAGTCAAGCGCATCATTCTTCCAAAGGTGACCCAGGGCAAATGGACTCCCACCTATGAGGACCATTTGTAGTCAAGACGATATTTTCCGGAGCTATGATACTTAGCACCATGGATGGTGAAGACTTCCACACCACGTGAGCGAGACATAGTCAAAAATACTACGCATAAAGAGACCGCTAGGTCGGCGAACCTAGGCAAAAATAAGGGCATCTGGCGAACCAAAGGGTTCGGGCAAAAGTTAAGGATATATACAAAACATGTACACGGCAAGTGAAAACACAAAGCGGCAGGGCAAGGGTATCCGTTGGTGAAAACCAGAAAGGCGGTCTAGGCAAAAGTTAGGGATTTAGCGTGCGACTATGTCTCTTCGGATCATACGCTTCGGACTACTATCGGCATTCAAGATTCAAATGGCGAAGATCGGTCTACTCACTTTCTCGGTGACAGGAGATGAGATAGTCGAAATATATGCGTACTAGCATAGTTGGAACTTGAGATTGTTTCCGCATAGCTTTTACCTTTCTTATATAAAACTACTTGGCCATCGCCACCTTTCAAATGAATACAAGTTCTTTCTCTTTACAATTTACTGCTGTTGTTGCAATAAGTCCAACGTTTGCTTTGAATGATTATCCTTTTCGGCGGTGAATCTCTGCAAACATCGAAAAGTGAATATGCAAAAGTACTTACTACAGGTTCCAGGAATTGGGATGACGAGTCAACAAATAGTTCCCCACAAGGTGTCACTCACACACAACTTCCCAGAGCAAAGGAATCCACAGTAGTGATTCCACTCAACGAGCAATGTTACATCGGTCTCAGCGATAACACTTCATCCCAGCGGATATTTCTCAATCCTCCCCTTCTCCCGGTATATCGGACTCAAGACTTGGTCAGATAGTGCATCGGAGGAAGCCTACACCTTTTATCCCCCAGCCAGAGATTACAACGGACTCCAGACTCTTCTAGCCCGGTCTCTCAGCAACCATCAAATGCTCTCCAGCGAGATCTACACTCGGAACCCCCAGTAGAGCGCCTCTTAAATTTCCTCAGCAGGATCTACATACAAGGTCCCCAACGGATCGCCTCCCAGACTCTCCTCAGCAGGGTCTATATATGAGATCTCCAACAAACGAGTTTCTCAGTCTCTACCTTCCTCAACAATATCTAGGCCCAAGACTTGGTTAGATAGTGCATCGGAAGAATCCAGGATATCTTCCTTCTCCTTCAAAAGCGGGATTCTCACCTACTCAATTCCCCAAGCAGAAGTCAGAAATCTTCAAACAGAACATCCGCATCTTCTTCAAGATGGATATGTTTTGAAATATCACAACATTTATCATTCATACATTACTCATAAAGTCATAATTCATGCATATGTCATTCATATACACTATCATGCATCATACTTTGCATAAAACTAACGAATATTCTATCAAAGTTTCTCTTGTTTTCTCCAAAGCAGTATGATCACTTCGACCGCAACAGGTCGAGGATTAAGCCCGAACCGGCGGAAAACTATCCGAAAGACGCCCTTGGTTGTCCTCCGACGTTGGTCGATTAAGCCCGAGCCGGCGGAAAACTATCGAAAGACCACCTCTGGTTATCCTCCGATAACAGGCAATGGATCAACGCCGATGCCAACAGGAAGCTATCCACATTCTTGCCAACTACTGATCTCTCCCGGTAATCGGCCGCAATTTATTACGATTATCATTACAGCTACTGAGTCTAGCGTACGACTCAGTTGCCTTGGATGGCATCTTAAGCCCATCTCCGACTATTTTTCAACATCTCTTCACTTTCGAGAATCTGCATATGGTTAAAAATCAATACAGACCAATAACTTCATTCAAAGTGAACACGAAGTCTAACGTACGACTCCCTTCGGATGGCATCTTAAGCCCATCTCATCTCCATTCCAGGAACATCTACAGAGTCTAACATACGACTCGCTCCCCAGCATCGACCTTTCTAGATGGCATCTTAAGCCCATCTCCGTCAGCTCTCCTATTTAACGACTCCGAGTCTAGCGTACGACTCGTTCCCCAGCGAAGTCTCCAACTTCTCCAAATGGCATCTGTAAGCCCATTCCCGCATCATCCACCAACAGCGAGTGCAAATTTTCAGGTGTACTCGGTGTTCAATCATCTTCTACCTCCAGGTCACGAAAGACAAGCATGTCAATCTAACCCTTCCAGTACAAGAAGATTGAACAGGGGCAGCTGTCATACCCCAAAATTTGCCCTCCATCTTCTCAAAGATATTTCATACATCCTACTCAAAGTTCCTCGAGTTGATTAGACAAACTCTCTCCTAGACAATCAACCCAAACTAGGGTTTGATATCTCTCAAGCAAGATGGATTCCAACATCTCCAATGATATTCATGCCTCCTCATATGCTTCAAAGATTCTCCATGTCAAGTTTCAAGCCTCACAGTCAAGTTTCCTCGGACAATTGCTCAGATGGTTGAAAATCAGGTGTATTGGACAAAAGTCAACTGTGGTCAACATACAGTCAAAACTTCTGATTTTTGGTCAACATCCTCATTTTGAAGTTACATTCATCATTTGATCAAGGGTTGATCATGATTCATCAAGAAAACTCAAGATTTGCCCAAAGTCAAACTTTCTAAATTAGGGTTTCTAGATGAAAAGTCAAGCTGAACTTTGTTGATCATAACTTTCTCATACTTTCTCGAAATTTTCCACCACCTCTTGTTTTGAAGGAAATTCAATTCTCTACAACTTCATGTCTCACAAGAATGTCCAAAAATGCTTCATTTGAGAGGTATAGCTCAAAACATTACTGGTCATTTTCAAAGTCAACAAAAGTCAACTTTTGTTTTGAAGATATTTTGAGCATGGTAACTCCAATTGAGATGAGACCAAAGACATTGGTTAGAGGACTCTTAGAGCTTTCAAAAGTCCAAGAACACTCAAAAATGTGGAAAATTGAGCAAGTTACACCATCTACAGTTGGGCAATTTTGGAAGAATGCACAAAGAGATACTTCAAAAATCAAATCTTTTGCAAATGGGCCTACTTTTCTTCATCCTAACTTGTTCCTCAAGCAATTAGGAGTGTCCAAGCCCAAAGCCACGAATTTTTGATTTATTTTTCTATTTAATTTGTAATTTATTCATTTAAATGCAAATTAAATCTTAAAATAAATTATAAAATTGAAATTAATGGCAGATTGATTTTATTCTTTCCTTAAGGTCCATTAACTCCAAATGCCACAATTTCGAAATTGGATCAAATTTGGCAAGATTGGATTGAAATTGGACAAATTTGAAAATTTGATTTCATGAGAATATCAAAATTTGATTTCCATTGAATGTTGATCAATTCTTTCCAAAAACCATTCCAAATCCATCCAGTATAAATATATGATGCATACCTATCAAGAAAAAAGGAAAAAAATTGCTCCAGAAACCCTAACCTAAAGTCAAAATTTCGTGCACTTGAAGCAACTGGCAACCCTAGTTTTGCTCTGATTCAGCCGATTCCAAGCATTCCATTGTGTTCCTTGAGGCTTCCTGAATCGACCCAGACCCTTACAACTCTCAAAAACATCAAGAATCACGAAAACCGAATTTGGTTTGTTCTTGAAATTTCAAAAATCGTATTCTTTGATTCATGCATTGTTAACATGTTTTGTGTTTGTTTTTGTGATTAGTGATGAGTTTGCAAGCTTTCTGGGTGCTTTAATCGAATTTCTATGGCCGGGAACACGTATTGCCATTGTTAGGGTTTCCTGTGCCGTTTTAGGGTTTCCTTTAAACGGAAAAATTGGACCTCAAGACCAGTACCATTGCACTCGGAATGATGTTTCCAATCGAACCATGGCTTTAGAATGTATTTATATTATGCGTGCTTGATTTTCAGTTTTGCCAGGAACATAGCGTCGAACCATGGCCGGCCAGAGACTTTGAAAATTCAAATTGGAGAAGACGAAGTCTGGCGCGGAAACGAGGCAATAGGAGGACGACGCGTGCTTGTATTTCACTCGTTCCAGTTTTCAAACACGGATGCACACATGGCGTAGCGGTCAGAGTGAAGGATCTCAAGGTTTGAAGGCCGGGCGGCGAGTTCGAACCATGCTAAGACCAACTACGGTTTCTTTTTACAAAACTCTATTTTCCTATTTTTCATTATTTTCAATATTTTTGCATTCAATTTTAATTCTTTTCACATTTTTATTCTGCATTTAAAAATTACCAAAAAATATTTTCTTTTTACATTATTTTCATAAAAATGTTTATTTAATTTAATAAATTAAAAAATATAATTTTTGCATGCATATTTATTTTATTTTTATTTTAGCATTTAAATCATTATAAATTGCATTTAATTATTAAATCTTTTCAAAAATCCCAAAAAATTATTTTAATATATTTATCTTATTTCCAGCATATATTAATTTTCTCATATTAAAATTTGCATTTTTCTAACATTTTTCCTCTTATTCAATTCATCTCGTATTTTCCGATTTCTCATTCTTTCACAGGTTGCTCCGTTTCGGACGTTTTCTTTTTATCATTCTATTTTTTCCAATAATGTAATTGTTCATGGGTTGTAATAGTTTAATCTAGGGTTTTATTTTCCATTTTAAATTATGTATCGCCCCAAGCCATGTAATAGCGTAGGTTTATCTTTCCGCACTTTACATTCCGCATTTTACTTTCCGCACCCTTATCAATTGCTAGTAACTAGGCGTGTATGGTAAGATAATAATTGGACATAGCTCACAATAATCTTCAAGATAAAATATCTGAATTTGACACACTTCTTTCACACACGCACCTTAGGGTAATTCTCTCGATGCCTTCGATTCAAAATGGTCATGTCCCTCGAACGTAGAGGTATTCTAGCACCGTTGCCTTCCAAACAAATCATCATAGTCCCTTCGATACAAAGATCATAAGACCCACGATGTCGCCTCCGAATACATGATCTTGACCCTCGATTGTCGCCTACGAAAATGATGATAGTCCTGAATGTGCTAGGATACTTCCTACAAGTTGCCTTCTATGACCATCCGATGTCCCTTCGAATGTCCCGTTTACATCCAACGAATGGAGCTACCTACTAACTAATGGTATGGCTAGCGCTATTCTAAAGGAATGTAGAAGTACAACAAAAACGACCAATTCTGAGTGGGTAAATAAGTCTTTTAGTTGCTTGCTCTATCAAATGCTCTTCACACCACACACTTTTTCAAAGTTCAAATTCTTTTCAAAACAAAAACATTTCCGAACACTTTGTATACACTCCTACATGAGTCATTACAAAGTCAAAGTGAAATGCCTCTTTTTCAAAACATCTTTGTCAAACACACAGAAAGCAATTTTAAAAAGTGATCTAGAGCAACTAAGAGCCCGTAGATAACTACGGATGGAAAGGGTGCTAATACCTTCCCTTTTCCTAACCATTCTCCCGAACTCGAGAATCTAACGAAGGTCTTTTTTTTTTACCCTTCCTTAATTGGATAAAAATAAAAGTCGGTGGCGACTCTTGCTATCCGCACATTTGGATACAAAAATCCTACAAAGTCAGTTCACCGTATTACACCCCTTCCTGCATCATAAGGCTTGCCATGGTCCTGTTGACTCTTGCCTCTCTTATCAGTAAAAATCTTGTGATGAGCATTACTATCCTCCTCATAGATCCTGTAACTATCAACCAAATCCGAAAAGACACGGATCTCCTGATAACCAACAACTTTCTTAATTTCTGAGCGTAACCCATTCTCAAACTTGATGCACTTAGAAAACTCAGCACCTTCTCCATTAAAGTGTGGATAGAACTTAGCTAGTTCCACAAACTTCGCAGCATACTCCGTCACAGACTTATTTCCCTGATTCAACTCAAGGAACTCAATTTCTTTCTTACGAACATCTAGGATAGTACTTCTCATAAATTCTCTACGGAATACAACGCAAGTTATTTCTTCACCTGCAGCCTCCAATCTCTGATGCGTTTCTAGCCACCAGTCGTCAGCTTCACTTGCTAACATATCCGTCCCATAACGAACCTTTTGCGCTTGGGTGCAATCCATCACGCGAAAGATCCTCTTTATCTCCTTCATCCAATCAAGTGCTCCATCAGTGTCATGCTTACCCTTGAACACTGGCGGATTCTCCCTCTGAAAAGTCGCCAAACTTCGGGATTCAGTATCCCCGCCAACATTCGGCTGATTCTCCATCGCATTAGCCATTACTTCCAAAGCAGCAGCAATTGCAGCATCGTTCCTTCCAGCCATGTCAACTTAACACTACAACACAACCAACAGTCAGAAATAATTAACAATACATTATTATTAAAGACTCAACAACTTGGCCGGACGGGCCGACCTGCTCTGATACCACTATTGTAACACCCCGTTTCTACCCCACGTATTTTATCTAATTCAATATCAGAGTTTCCGAAAATTATTCATTAATAATCAACATAATCGGAATGTCACAATTCAACATAAATAATTCATAAACATGTCATTCTCTCTTCAACAAATACATAGCATTACTCAACAGTTATCAACGTAAATAATTCATTAACCAAGCAGCGGAGTTCAAATAGTGTTACGCAAAACATAGCATCTCATAATTATTCAACAACTTAAGTTTCAACATAAAAACAACAAAATAGAAACAGATGCGCATTTTCCACGAGTGCTACATATCAGAGCAAATGACACTAAACCGGAACCACACCGGTAACGACTACTCCTCCTGATCACCTGCACGTTACCAATATAAAGGAAATGGAGAAAACAAGTAAAGGGTGAGATATAAAACCATATAATTGGGATTATGATAAACAATATATAGTTCAAAATCATATAATATCACCATTTTGTAATCACACGACTAATCAACAGTAATACACAACTATTCCATAACAGCATACAACTATTCCACAATAACACACAATCATTCACAACAACGTAATTCAATCATCAAAACAACATCATCATTAAGTATTATGACATGCGACTCAACTAATGCACATGCATGTGGTACCAACAGAGTAAAACTCCCAACATAATCCCTTGCTAGTAATTTTGAGGCATCAAGGCGTAAGCCTTCAACGTAAACAACATTGCCCCCAACGGCTCAACGTATTTTACTAATATAGGACAACATAATATGCAATGTATGTATGCCCAGAAATTAAATAGCATACAACAACAACAACGTAATCCACAACGTAATCGTCAACATTGGCCATCAAGCCTCAACAACAACAACGTACAACAACAATGGATTCATAAATAGAAACTACCTACAATTCATCCAAATTCTCAGCTTTAGTATTTAAAAACATTAATATAAGCTAAATCATGATTCCACCTTTCCAACGGTCCAAACGACATCAAAATCGAAGTTACGGTCGCGAAGGTATGACCAAAACAATTTTCAGAAATTATTTTTCACTTTCAGCTCAGTGTGGATCGATGCAAAACTCGATGTATCAATACATACACAGCTTGTATCGATACAAGTTGCGTATGATTCAGCTCATACGTACTGCAATTTTCCATTTTTCTGGTTTAATACGGTATGAGTCGATACATACTCCCTTTGTATCGATACAAAACTGACTTGTATTGATGCATATCTCGTATGAGTCGATACAAGCCTTCAAAATTGGCCTCATGAGCCGATACAAGGCCTTATGTATAGATGCAAGCTATCTTCCTGCCCCTGGTTTTTAAACTCATAGCAGCTTGTATTGATACATAATCTTATGGATCGACTCATGTTGCGTGTTTTCACCCAAAAACCATAATTTCCAACCATTTACGACTCAATTGATGTTCTTATCGATCTACAACAGTAACACAGCGTGTAACAGCAAAATTCCACATTCTTTTCAATCAATAACAGCATAACAACATATAATTGCAGAATTGCACAATCTTTTCAATCAACAACGATCATATATTTTAATTTGGGACTTTATATGGTTAACCACATCGACATGACACAACCTAGTGAATCATACATCCTAAACTACCTATCGCCCACCATATCCCCAATTATAGAGCAAGAACCCCACCCTTACCTTGGATTGAAGGTTGCTCTAAGAATTCTTGATCGTTCCAACTTTTTATCTTTTTCCCAGTTCTACGCGTTGCTCTGTTCTTCCGTTCCCAAAACCACGTTTGTTTCCACTGATATCAAAATTCCCAATTTTCTTATTATTATTATTTTAATAATAATAATCCTTATAATTATTTTTGGGCTTAAATTCTTACCCCTACTTCTGCTATTTGTTATCCTTTCAACCTAAGCCCATTAACACTGACTTATAATTATAATATCAGTTAATAATTCACAAAAAATTATTTAAATATTTAATTAAAGAATTATAAATAAATATTCGGGCGTTACAATTATCCCCTACTAGAATATTTTTCGTCCTTGAAAATAGAAGTTTACCTGCTTCGAATAACTCCGGATAGGAGTCTCGCATCTTGCTCTCCAACTCCCAGGTCAAACTTTCACCAGCAGCTCCTAACCAAACAACTTTCACCAACACAATCTCTTTACCTCTAAGAACCTTCATCTCGCGATCCACAATTCGCACAGGCATCGTCTCTACGATGAGATTATCCCGCACTTGCACATCGTCCATCTGAATCACATGAGACGCATCGGGAACATACTGGCGGAGTTGCGATACATGAAACACATAGAGCAAATTAGCAAGATTTGGCGGTAACGCCAAATGGTAAGCAACTTTTCCTACACACTCCGATATCTAATACGGACCAATAAAATGAGGAGTGAGCTTCTTAGACTTCAGAGCTCGTCCAACACCAGTCACAAGCGTGACTCTCAAAAACATATGCTCACCAGCCTAAAATTCTAAATATTTTCTTCTCTTATCATGGTAACTTTTATGTCTACTCTGGGAAGCCTTCACCTGTTCCTGAATAAACTTCACTTTTTCAGCAGTCTCTCTAACGATTTCTGGTCCAAATACCACACTCTCACCAGATTCATGCCAACACAATGGAGTTCTACACCTCCGTCCATACAATGCGTCAAAAGGTGTTGTCTCAATACTAGAATGGTAGTTGTTATTATAAGTGAACTAAATCAAAGGAAGACAAGTATCCCATGAGCCTCTCTGCTCAAGAACACAAGCTCTCAACAAGTCCTCCAATGATTGAATGGTCCTCTCAGTCTGACCATCCGTTTGTGGATGATACACCGAACTCAACCTCAACTTAGATCCCAAGTCTTCCTGCAAACTCTTCCAAAAATCAGAAGTAAACCTCCAATCTCTATTCGACACAATACTCACCGGAACACCATGCAACTTCACAATCACTCGACATAAATCTCGGCCAACCACAATCGGATAAGTAATGTTAATAGGTATAGAGTGTGCTGAATTTTAAGCTTATTATGATAACCTAAATCGAATCATGTCCTCTCAAGGTATTAGGTAAACCCGTCACAAAGTCCATCGAAATGCTGTCCCATTTCCATTGGAACTTCTAGTTGCATCGACCCTACGGGCTCGATGCTCAATCTTTGACTTCGGCAAGTCAAACAAGCATACACAACCTGTGCCACATCACGTTTCATGCCAGGCCACCAAAACAAACCCTTCAAGTCTTGATACATATTAGTAGCTCCTGGATGAATACTCAAATTGCTTCTATGACTCTCTTCAAGAATCACTTTCATAATCGCTTCATCATCAGGAATACAAATACGATCTCGGAATCTCAACACGCCTTGCATCCAACTTGAAATCATCATTCCTTGGTCGATCAGTTCCTACCATTAAATCCATCAACTTCACATCTCGCTTCTGAGCCTCTTTAATATTGTCAAGAAAATCATTGTTAATCTTTAACATTTCCAACATAACACTATGCGGTGTCACTTCACAAACCAAACTCAAATCTCGGAATTGCTCGATCAACTCCAACTCCTTAACCATCATGTCCGACATATGCAAAGTCTTTCGGCTCAAAGCATCGGCTACAACATTAGCTTTTCCGATTTGATAATTCAGAATGAAATCATAATCCTTCAATAACTCTAACCATCTTCGTTGTCTCATATTCAACTCTTTCTGATCAAAAAGGTACCTCAAACTCTTATGATCACTAAACACCTCAAATCTAGAACCATAAAGATAGTGCCTCCAAATTTTCAATACAAATACCACTGCATCCAATTCAAGATCATGTGTAGGATAATTCTTTTCGTGAGTCCTCAATTGCCTAGATGCATAAATAACCACTTTGCCATTCTGCATAAGCACACCACCTAACCCCATCAGACAAGCATCACAATACACAACAAAAGACTCTTCTGGATTAGGTACAGTCAAAACTGGAGCCGACGTCAACCTCTTTTTCAACTCATTGAAACTCTATTTGCATCGAACATCCCACATGAAGGCTTTCCCTTTGCAAGTAATTTTAGTCAACCAAAGTGCCAACTTAAGAAACCATTCGATAAACCGTCTATAATAATCGGCCAATCCCAAGAGCTTCTAATCTCAATAATCGACTTTGGGTTTCCTATTGCAACACATCATCAACTTTAGAAGGATCCACGGCAATGCCACTACTGAAAATGACATGGCCAAGAAAACTAACTTCTTTCAACAAAAATTCACACTTGGACAACTTCGCATACAACTCCTTCTCGTTCAAAACTTGCAATACGACTCTCAAGTGTTCTGGATGTTCTTCTTCCAATTTAGAGTAAATCAGAATGTCATCAATGAATACCACCACAAATTGATCCAAGTAAGTATGAAAAATACGGTTCATATACTCCATGAATACTCCCGGCGCATTAGTAACATCGAAAGGAATCACCGAATATTCGTAGTGTCCATACCGAGTCCTGAACGCGGTTTTCTGAATATCACCTTCTTTCACTTTAATTGGTGATATCCAGATCTCAAATCAATTTTAGAAAATACACTAGCACCCACCAGTTAATCCATCAAATCATCAATTCTTGGAAGCAGATACTTGTTCTTAAACGTCATTCAACTGCCGATAATAAACACAAAGTCTCATACTCCCATCTTTCTTCTTCACTAACAACACAGGCGCTCCCCACGGAGATACACTTGGTCTTACAAACTTTTTCTCAAGCAACTCTTCTAATTGCTTCTTCATTTTAGACAACTCAGATGCAGGCATCCTGTACGGTGCCATAGAAACAGGTCGGTACCAGGTACAAGATCAATCACAAATTCAACATCTCTTTCAGAAGGTACATCAGGAATTTCATCAAGAAATTCTTGCACCACCTGCAACTCATCTAGTTTAACTTGATTCTCAACAGACAACGTCGCCATCAACAAGAACATCTATGCTTCGTCTTGCATCAATTCCTTTAACTGCTTACCAGTCAACAAACCAACTCCTTCCTCTTCATGGGTAGAAAACCTCAAATACTTGTCATAACAATTGATATGAACATAGTAACATTCTAACCAGTTCATACCCAAGATCATATCTAGTCCGCTTAACGGCAAATAAATCGAATCAACAGCAAAGTCTCTGTCGAAGATTGACAAAGGGCAATTCAAACATACAAGAGAAGTAGTCATCGATTCCTTAGCTGGAATTTCAAAGACCATTTCTCCATTCATAGAGGATAACATAAGACCCAATCTCTTAACACAATCAACAACAACAAAACAATGAGTAGCACCAGTATCAATAATAGTAATTAAAGGCGTACTATTAATGAAACATGTACCTCTAATGAGTCTGTCCTCACTAGCTGACAAATTCCCAGCCAAAGAAAATGCCTTCCCACTAGCTTGTCTTTTATTTGGTTTCGAGCAATGACTACTAAGGTGTCCTTCTTTACCACAGTTGAAACATACCATCTCCTTATGTTGGCAGTTAGACATTGCATGTCCAAACTTACCACAACAAAAACACCTCTTCACATCAGCTTTGCAAGCAAAACTCATATGGCCAGCTTGCCCACATTTGAAACAAACAATCCTAGCAGAGCATCTCCCTAGTCTTCGACCCGGAGTAACTCTCTGTTACCTTCACCATCATAAGGCTTGCCACGGTCCTGTTGACTCTTGCCTCTCTTATCAGTAAGAATCTTGTGATGAGCATTATTATCCTCCTCATAGATCCTGCAACTATCAACCAAATCCGAAAAGACACGTATCTTTTGATAACCAACAACTTTCTTGATTTCCGAGCGCAGCCCATTCTCAAACTTGATGCACTTAGAAAACTCAGCACCTTCTCCATTAAAGTGTGGATAGAACTTAGCTAGTTCCTAAACTTCGCAGCATACTCAGTCACAGACTTATTTCCCTGCTTCAGCTCAAGGAATTTCTTCACCTTTAGCCTCCAATCTCTGACGCGTTTCTAGCCACCACTCGTCAGCTTCAATTGCTAACATATGCATCCCATAACGAACCTTCTGCGCTTGGGTGCAATCCATCACGCGAAAGATCCTCTTTATCTCCTTTATCCAATCAAGTGCTCCATCAGGGTCATGCTTACCCTTGAACACTGGCGGATTCTCCCTCTAAAAAGTCGCCAAACTTCGGGATCCAGCATCCCCGCTAACATTCGTCTGATTCTCCATCGCATTAGTCATTGCTTCCAAAGAAGTAGCAATTGCAGCATCATTCCTTCCACCCATCTCAACTTAACACTACAACACAACCAACAGTCAGAAATAATTAACAATACTCTATTGTTAAAGACTCAACAACTTGGCCGGACGGGCCCGCTCTGATACCACTATTGTAACACCCCGATTCTACCCCACGAATTTTATCTAATTCAATATCAGAGTTTCCAAAAATTATTCATTAATAATCAACATAATTGGAATGTCACAATTCAACGTAAACAATTCATAAACATGTCATTCTCTCTTCAACAGATACATAGCATTACTCAATAGTTATCAACGTAAACAATTCATTAACCAAGCAGCGGAATTCAAATAGTCTTACAGCGAAAACATAACATCTCATGATTATTCAACAACTTCGGTTTCAACATAAAAACAACAAATTAGAAACAAATGCACATTTTCCCCAAGTGCTATGTATCAGAGAAAATGACACTAAACCGGAACCACACCGGTAACGACTACTCCCTCGATCACCTGCCGTTACCAATATAAAGGCAGCGAAAACAAGTAAAGGGTGAGATATCAAGCGATATAATTGGGATTATGGTAAACAATATATAGTTCAAAATCATATAATATCACCATTTTGTAATCACACGACTAATCAACAGTAATACACAACTATTCCATAACAACATACAACTATTCCACAACAATACACAATAATTCACAACAATGTAATCCAATCATCAAAACAACATCATCATTAAGTATTATGACATGCGACTCAAATAATGCACATGCATGTGGTACCAGCAGTAAAACTCCCAACGTAATCCCTTGCGGTAATTTCGAGGCATCAAGGCATAAGCCTTCAACGTAAACAACATTGCCCCAACGACTCAACGTATTTTGCCGATATAGGCCAACATAATATGAAATGTATATATGCGATGAAATTAAATAGCATATAACAACAATAACAACGTAATCCACAACGTAACCGTCAACATTGGCCATCAAGCCTCAACAACAACAACGTAAAACAACCACAGATTCACAAACCGAAACTACCTACAATTCATCCAAATTCTCACCTACAATATTTAAAACATTATTATAGGCTAAATCGTGATTCTAGCTTTCCAAGGTCCAAACGACATCAAAATCGGAGTTACAATCGCGAATCGACCAAAACAATTTCGAAATTATTTTCACTTTCATTTCGGTAAGATCGATGCAAAACTCCATGTATCGATACATACACAGCTTGTATCGATACAAGTTGCATATGAGTTGGCTCATACGTACTGTAATATTCTATTTTTCTGGTTTAATACGGTATGAGTCGACACATACCCCCTTTGTATCGATACAAAACTGACTTGTATCGATGCATATCTCGTATGAGTCGATACAAGCCTTCAAAATTGGCCTCATGAGTCAATACAAGGCCTTATGTATCGATGCAAGCTATTTTCCTGCCCCTGGTTTTTAAACTCATAGCAACTTGTATCGATACATAATCTTATGGATCAACTCATGCTACGTGTTTTCACCCAAAAACCAGATTTTCCAACAATTTACGATTCAATTGATGTTATTATCGATCCACAACAGTAACACAGCGTGTAACAACAAAATTTCACATTCTTTTCAATCAATAACAGCAACACAACATATAACGGAAGAATTGCACAGTCTTTCCAATCAACAACAACAATGTACACAAAATAACAACGATCATATATTTTAATTTGGGATTTTCTACGGTTAACCACATCGACATGACACAACCTAGCGAAGCATACATCCTAAACTACCTATCGCCCATCATATCCCCAATTATAGAGAAAGAACCCCACCATTACCTTGGATTGAAGGTTTCTCTAAGAATTCTTGATCGTTCCAACTTTTCATCATTTTCCCAATTCTACGCGTCGCTCTGTTCTTCCGTTCCCAAAACCACGTTTGTTTCCACTGATATAAAAAGTCCCAATTTTCTTATTATTATAATTTTAATAATAATAATCCTTATAATTATTTTTGGGCTTAAATTCTTACCCCTACTTCTGCTATTTGTTATCCTTTCAACCTAAGCCCATTAACACTGACTTATAATTATAATATCAGTTAATAATTTGCAAACAATTATTTAAATATTTAATTAAAGAATTATAACTAAATATTCGGGCATTATAAATGGCGTTGCTAAACCCCGTCGGCTATATGACCTTACATACCAATAACTAAATTTAGCCTAGCATGTTATATAATTCAATAATAGCGCCACAGAAATAAAAAATATCA
Organism: Vicia sativa; assembly: GCA_021764765.1. Classification (NCBI taxonomy): domain Eukaryota; kingdom Viridiplantae; phylum Streptophyta; class Magnoliopsida; order Fabales; family Fabaceae; genus Vicia; species Vicia sativa. Next base: position 111,149,190 of record CM038797.1, read on the forward strand.
GACAATTCAAATAAACCACGCATTTCAGACAATTTTGGAATAAATAAATAAATAAATTAAATTAAACCTGAAAATAGTAATGCGGAATATTTGGCTAACTTCAGGTGTCTCTCATAGGTCGGTGAGATCTGCCCTTCGTTGCTCCAAAAAGTAAATGCGATGAAGGAAATAAAAAAGGCACGATTCTAACGTAAGGTTAGAATCAACAAAGGTTCACAACAATCCCCGATGTGGAAATTGCTATGAGAAAATAGAAGCAGCTACTAAAACTATAAAGTAAACCGGAATCGACAAAATAAAAGGCAAAGAAAAATAATTTAAGGAAAAATTGGCATAATGCTTGATAAATGAAGAAAAAGAAAGTGTGAAAAATGAGTATTTAGGATCCTATTTATAGACTTGGAGCACGTGATCGTTGAGGATTTTCTTCTCTGGATCCTCCTCTGTAGCGATCGTGGGGACCGTTTAAAGAGGGTATGAAGGTCATCACGCATGGCTTGGTAGGTGAGGTGTGATCGCTACAAGGCTGTTGAAGTGAGGCAGCGTCTACATGGGCTGGGCTTGCATGCTTATTCCATTTATTTTCTATAATGCTTTCACCTCTCATTTTGCTTATCACTGTAACACCCCAATATTACCCAAAGTTTAATATGCACAAATCAGAGTAATTTAAAATTTCATAAATTAAATACTGAGGCGTCACACCATCGAAAACAACTCACTTTAAACAGTTTGATTTAAAGTATAAATATCAAATACATAGCCTCGTCGCAAATCATAAATTGACTCATAAAAATGAAACATCTCCTTTATTAAACTTCCTCATCAAAATCATGTTTTTATAAATTATGATTCTTATTTACAAAGGAAAACAACAAAAGAACAACAACCAGACAAGATAATAATTCCCCCCGAGTGCTACGTATCAGAGCGACACCGACTCGACTAATAGCAGCTATATACTTCGTCTTCATAACCTGCACGTTACCAATATAAAGGTAACCGCAAAACAAGTAAAGGGTGAGATAATCCAAAACATATAGTTAAAGGCATGATAAATATATATATATATATATATATATATATATATATATATATATATATAGTTTTGGAATTGTAAAGGATATAAGTTAATGAGTACATCCCAACGCATATCTAAACCTCACTTACTTCGATCGTCACTCTAATGTGTGTAATCTACACTATATCGCCATAACCTCACCGGCATACTTCGTCGCAACAACACATAAACCTTCGTCACCACGAAATCGTCACATGCTAATACGCCGCTAATTAACACGGTAATCATAAACAACATCAACTAACAACATTAAACAATGCTAACAACATGAGCAACATAAACAATCATCACAAATTGGCTAAAGCCCATCATCGCATTAGGCATAATGCCCATCGTCGCTTTGGCATAAAGCCCATCATCACTTTTGGCATAAAGCCCATCATCACAAACATCATCACATCCTATTTGCATTAAGCATTTCATCAAGTTAAATCATCATAAAACTCATCATTTATATTCATCGCATAATTATCATGAAATTATAAATTCATATTCATTTCATGTTCATCATAAAGATCATCACCAAACAAAGCATCATATATCATCGCAATCCAACATCATTCATCAATTAAAACTCAGCGCCAAACAACTCAAACATAAACATAACCGACTCCATGAGACACGACTATGTTATGCATGTGGTACCGTCGCTTTGTCCATAAATAGGAACACATGGCATAAAAGCCTGTAAACAGCATAAAAGCCATTATCGCCAATGCAATGTATGTGACTCGACAATAAACAAACACAACACAAAAAACATCATCGTTAAACTTATCAAAATTGGCATAAAGCCCACAGCCATAATTTATCCAAATCAAGATAAATATATCATCACATTATAATTGCATTATGCAAAAGCGTCACATATAATTCATCATCATCAAAATCATGCATTCACAAATCGAAGCATTTATTAATAACATCAATATAATCATCACATTATAATGTACAAAGACATATAACCTCGCATAATCAACAAGTATTTACTAACTACTACGTAAATCGCAAACATTATGTTTAATCACTCCACCTCATTATCGATTCGTTCCTAAATTCTACACGGAAGATAGTTAAACACCTATCATCGTCAAAAGCCATCCCTAATAATCGGCATTTCTCCTAATCGTCAACATCGCAATCGGATTGTCCATACGTGTCTTAAATCCACTAAAAGCGAAACCGATTCAATTTAACCTTAATTAAGCCTATTTGGTCATCTACAAAACTGCAACTTCTAAAACTAACCTCATCACTACGTTCTACCGTTAAACCTAGCTAACGTCAATTTCCGTTGAATTGGACAACTTGCCCGTCGTCAATTTACGAAATCGGAAAATTGAAACACATCGGGTTCCAAAATGTGAAAAATCAAAATTTTGGAGGCTACGGAAGCATCAACACGGGCCCCGTGTGCATCAACACGACCCGTGTTGAAAAGCCGTCGAGCGTGCAAAAATCACCTAAGACAGTGAATCAACACGGGCACCCGTGTTGATCAACACGACTCGTGTTGATTGGCCTGCACTAACCAAAATTCCTATACAAGAGGGAAACACGGCCGCGTTAATCAACACGGCCCGTGTTGATGGACTCGTGAAAACTTCATCATTTGAGTTTTCTCATTCTTCTACCATGGTTTTCTTTCCCATTTCAATACTCTTAATTCTACAAGCTAGCACCTAATACATCCACAAACCATACTCCTAATCCAACTCTTCTAAACCATTCCAACAATCAACCAACAAAACCCTATAAATCAACTATCAATTTCACCCCCAACTCCAAAATATATCTAACAAAACCTAACAATATGAGATGGAGAATCAAACCCCTTACCTTTAGCTTGGTTGATTGCAAGATGCTCCATCAAAGCCCCAACCTCATGCTTGTTCTTGCTCTCCTTCTTCTTCTTCCCCAAACCCTCTCTTATCCTCTCTAAGGCCAAGTTTGGCTTGTTTTCCAAATGGGAAGAAAAGGAAAGGTAAATGGTTTTATAACTTTTTCTTACTAGCTTCCAAGTTCCATGTTTGGTTTTGGTATTTTGAATGGAAGGAAAATGAGGAGAAATGGTTTATAAAGGTATTTCTACTAGTAAGCGAAGGGTGAAAACCCGATCCTCAACAATTGCTCCCCCACTAACACTAATTATATCATCAATTCAATTAATTCAAATAATTACGGAGATTTGTATATCGGATCCGAGCGGAGCGTCGCCAAATATATTAATAGTTATAACGATTAATCTAAATATTCTCATCGCGAAATAAATATCAATCGGTAATTGAAAATATTAATATAATATAATATTAATAAAAAGCAGTTACAACTCTCCTTATAAACTTTTAGTCCTCGAAATTCGACCAAAACGAAACAAATTGGGACATGCTTACGTGTTCGTCCACTCAATCCTCGCGTCCATTAAACAACATACACAATACACCAAAAACAAGGAAATATCCTAACTACATCGTCCGTCAAGAACAACCATGCCGAGATGCAAAGCCCATACAATGCACTCGACAACCAACTAACACCCAACAACTAAACAAGTCAGACACGGTTCACTCGAGAACCAAACAAACAAGATCGATACCATCCTAATGCCTTGACCATAGAATTAGTCACACACTCGAACCGGCGCCTCGAAGCGAGTCACCACAGATAGGAACATAAAGTCCTACGACACAACACACCATCGCTAAAGCGAAAACAACAAAATGGTTATACAAACCAAAAGCGAAACAATCGAGAAAAGGATAAAACCACGCGTGTACGCAAAACGAAAAGATGCCTTCATCCACGCGCAAAGCACGAACTCAAGAATTACACTTGCGGTTACCACTCTCATTCTAGAAGTCACAAGGTCACATCATCCTTGTAGAACACCAATGTACAACCCTTGATCAATAACAAGTTACACAAGCGTATGAACTGCGATACAACACCCATTCTAGGGCTTATCGAGCGACTTGCGACTATAACTCACTAGCCCAATTCCAACAACCTCGCTTACTCGTTAATCGATTTAATGCTTGATATCTAAACCATGTTGCGTCACTTTTATGCATAAGATACCAACCATAAAACAACTTGGTTAATCCTCAACTTCACAATTACTCAAAATGGATACGTTCAGCGTACACCCATCAAGACACCTCGCAATATCGGTTTCATCAACTCGAAGAATCACTCTTTCATTCTCGATTGATCAGCGTCCATTGGTCCTCTAAATACATGACATAGTTTGACCTTTTCAAGTTCTATCCAAATATTCACTTGTGAAACTTCGACGTATACACTTGACTTCAATGAAGTCTTCCGTTATAACAATTCAATTCCCAAAGTTGTATCAAGTAATCACCATCATCGCACCATGCAACAATCAATACAACTTCTTATTGAAACACCTTCATAACTCTCAATCCTTCAAAGTGGTAACTTAGACCAAAACACTCCCTCAAGAACTCAACCTATCAACGTCGTCTCATACTCCTGACCCATAACTCAGGTCGGACTTAGAACCATAACATCAATTTCTATGGAACTCAACAAGAACACCATCATGTGACTTGGTCACAATAGAACACCTTCCTTTATAAAACATCAATCATCTTAAAGTACATGGTTACCAAACCACCACCAAATTCTCACCGTCAAGGCGATCTTAGTCGCAATCTAATAATCCACTCGACTATTAGTATCCGGCGAAATCCATATGCTAGTGGTGAACAAATCCTTAATAACCTTCTGAGCTTAATCTCAACAAGCGTCTCAACACAAACACGCAATATTCTTCAAAATAATAAATCTCAAATCAGATATTCTTGGCTATCCGCGATATCAGCTTACTGAACTCAACACCAGACGAAATCTCTTTATAGATCGCACTTAAACTTGAATTGTCTTTAACAATCCCAATCTCCTCGTCGTTAACATCTGCACCCTAAAGGTTCCAATGAGCACAATCGCATCAAACTCTAACTCACGCGTCCGACAATTTTTCCTTATGAGCATCAAATCGTTCCAAGGTAGCAATGCACTCTTCCAACTCTATGTCGAAATACATCTGAAGTCCAAGATGAAATATCACAATACACCTCACAAGGTTCTTTAGTACAAAACAAGACCAACATCGTAGCATTCGCTAAACTTTTCACCGGTTCAAACAAATTCGCTTCTCATTCGAAGTCAAAATAGAGACTCGACCATCTCGGGTCCAAAATACTCATGATCAATACCAACTTGTAAAAAGATCTTCCATCAACTCACAAAGCTAACCATCCAAAACAAAAGAACTTCTAAACTCTGAATTAACCCCTTAAAGTCTTCTACAAGACACAAAATAAATCTTCGCGGAATTGTCCAAAATATCACCTAAGTTGCTTACTTAAGGCACTCCGTCCAGGTTCAAAATTCTATCATTAGAATACTCGACATGCATGATCTAACTTCACTATTGATAACGCAACGCTCGGATGCTTGCCACAATTCCTTAACTTTATGTGAACCAAATAATATCCATGAACACGAAATAACTCTTACAGCTACTCATGAGAGTACTGTCTGAACATCCCTAAATCACACCTGATGCATCAGTCACACTAATGACATCAACAAACACTCGCCAGAACTATACACTATCTTGTAAAGCATTGTCTAAACATCTTCACCTATCACACTAACCCGTAGACAGCCAGACTTCACATCGATCTCACTAAACACTTAAACTCCAAATAACTGCTTCACTTAAATATCAAACCTCAGAAACAGACACTCGTCCTCAACATCCACTTCGTTCCTTGACTACAAACGACACACCAACTCGGGTAACCTTTGCTCTTCTCGAACAACATAACCGGCGCACTCCACGGCGAACCACTCAAATAAACAAACTCTACTAAAACCAATCTTCAGTTGAATCTTCAACTCTAACTCGAAACAAACATCCCTTAAGGATACTTGAATCATAACTAGTTCGAAACTAAATCCATCAAAACTTCGCCCGCTCTGCGGTAACTCACTCACATCTTCACAATAGGCCTCGGAAGAATCACAACAAGCTCGCTTGCCAAAATCTTGTTCCTCACCAAAATCCAAATTCGCCTACTCAAGTAACCACTACCATGTGCAAACACATCGACTTCACACACTATTAAGCTAGCAAGACAAGTCTATCCCAACCAACACAATCCCGACTACTATCAACAAGAGTTAAGGATGATCGGTCCCTCAATTTGTCAATAGACGATGACAATCATGATGGTGACATAAACCATCTCTACCAAGCTTCTACAGCGTCTTCAAACTTACACTATAAGTTACCAAAGCGTAACCGCACGAGGCTCCAAACTAAGCCACAAGCGCTACCAAGTAAAACTTCTCCCCACTTGTTTCAAACTCATCTCTGCGGACAAACAATTTGAAACAAACAAGTACCGACAGTGTTTCACACACATGTCGCATACAACAGGGTTAAACACACTAACAACCTGGTCGACAGACCGACCTGCTCTGATACCACTAATGTAACACCCCAATATTACCCAAAGTTTAATATGCACAAATCAGAGTAATTTAAAATTTCATAAATTAAATACTGAGGCGTCACACCATCAAAAACAACTCACTTTAAACAGTTTGATTTAAAGTATAAATCTCAGATACATAGCCTCGTCGCAAATCATAAATTGACTAGCTTGGCATAAAAGCCTCGTAAACGGCATAAAAGCCCATAAATCGCCAATGCAATGTATGTGACACGACAATAAACAAACACAACACAAAAACATCATCGTCGCTTATCAAAATTGGAATAAAGCCCACATCGCCATAATTTATCCAAATCAAGATAAATATATCATCACATTATAATTGCATTATGCAAAACGTCACATATAATTCATCATCATCAAAATCATGCATTCACAAATCAGAAGCATTTATTAATAACATCAATATAATCATCACATTATCATGTACAAAGACATATAACCTCGCATCGCATAATCAACAAGTATTTACTAACTACTACGTCGTCGCAAATATTATGTTTAATCACTCCACCTCATTATCGATTCGTTCACTAAATTCTACATACGAAAGATAGTTAAACACCTATCCTCGTCGCAAAAGCCATCCCTAATAACCGGCATTACTCCTAATCGTCAACATCACAATCGGATTGTCCATCCGTGTCTTAAATCCCCTAAAACGAAATCCGATTCAATTTAACCTTAATTAAGCCTATTTCGGGTCATCTCGCAAAAACTCGCAACTTCTAAAACTAACCTCATCACTCGTTCTACCGTCAAACCTAGCTAACACGTCAATTTCCGTTGAATTTGGAGCAACTTGCTCCGTCGTCGAATTCGAAATCGGAAAATCGAAACACAATCGGGTTCTAAAATCGAAAAATCAAAATTTTGGAGCTACGAAGCATCAACACGGCCCGTGTTGAAAAGCCATCGAGCGTGCAAAAATCACCCAAGGCGGTGAATCAACACGGGCACCGTGTTGATCAACAACCCGTGTTGATTGGCTGCACTAACCAAAATTCCTATACGGAGGAAACACGGCCCGTGTTGATGGACCTGCGTGAAAACTTCATCTTTTGAGTTTTTCTCATTCTTCTACCATGGTTTTCTTTCCCATTTCAATACTCTTAATTCTACAAGCTAGCACCTAATACATCCACAAACCATACTCTAATCCAACTCTTCTAAACCATTCCAACAATCAACCAACAAAACCCTATAAATCAACTATCAATTTCACCCCCAAATCCAAAATATATCTAACAAAACCTAACAATATGAGATAGAGAATCAAACCCCTTACCTCTAGCTTGGTTGATTGCAAGATGCTCCATCAAAGCCCCAACCCCATGCTTGTTCTTGCTCTCCTTCTTCTTCTTCCCCAAAACCCTCTCTTATCCTCTCTAAGGCCAAGTTTGGCTTGTTTTCCAAATGGGAAGAAAAGGAAAGGTAAATGGTTTTTATAACTTGTTTTCTTACTAGCTTCCAAGTTCCATGTTTGGTTTTGGTATTTTGAATGGAAGGAAAATGAGGAGAAATGGTTTATAAAAGGTATTTCTACTAGTAAGCGAAGGGTGAAAACCCAATCCTCAACAATTGCTCCCCACTTTAACACTAATTATATCATCAATTCAATTAATTCAAATAATTAGGAGATTTGAATATCGGATCCGAACGGAACGTCGCCAAATATATTAATAGTTATAACGATTAATATAAATATTCTCATCGCGAAATAAATATCAATCGGTAATTCGAAAATATTAATATAATATAATATTAATAAAAACAGGGCGTTACAATCACCCCCTATGCTATTTATTTACTCCTTTTTGTGGTTTTTAACTCAATTCTTCTCCATTTTTGTGACTTTCTTCATACATGCCTTGTAAATAGTAAATACCTAAAAACATAGAAAATATCGGCATATTATGATCCAAATTCATGTAAATTGATCCAAATATTCGAGACATTTTCGGGTTATCATAGCCCTAGGTTTAAAGGCTTGCACGAGGTTTATAGGTGAGTACCCTTTACTAAAGTTAAGTTGGTTCTACATGTCCTACAATAGTAGCCGGTTTCTAGGAATCTCATATCACGGATCTTTCTACAAGCTTTATATCGATGTGGCACCCAGTGGCCGACCAAAACATCGAACATCAAATCTCAATAGGCGTAGCATCGATTATCAACCAACTTTAGTGCACCAAAGCCGGCTATCTCACTATCTTCTAATGGCTAAGATGGGTCAATTAAGGTTCTAAAAGTCTAGTTAGTGTTGATGACACCACGGATGCCAAATGTTTTCCAACTGGACTTGAGGAACATTAGGACATCAAAGTGTCACACTAACCGTAGCCATCATTTTAGCGTGTCGATCTATGTCGAGAAGTCGCGATGAACTATTTCTACTTACCTAAGGAATCATGAATTGGTGTAGGATCCTTACAAGAGATAATACCCAAATAAAACCCTTAAAAGTAAATCATACAAGTCAAACAATGAAAGCAAGTAAAAGTGATCTAAGAATCCTAAGGTAACCCTTCTTTTGAGTATTCTCCCCAACAGAGTCGCCATTTTTGTAACACGGTGGAAGAACTGACTTGGTTATTTTGCATTTTATCGCAAATGTTGCGGTTAGCAAGAGTCGCCGCCGACTTTTATTTTATCCAATAAGGAAAGGTGAAAAGAATAGGAAAGACCTTTTATAAATTTTGAGTTCGGGGTAAGTTATGAAAGGGAAGGTGTTAGCACCCTTTTCATCCGTAGTTATCCACGGGCTCTAAATTTCTTAGCTCACTTTTGAATACTTGCTTTTGTGTGTATGATTTGTTTGAAAATATTTTTACTTTAACTTTGTAATGATTCTTGTATCATTCCTCAAGAATGTATCTGAAGTGTTTGAAAATATTTGTTTGAAAATGTGAGGTGTGAAAAGTATTTTGTTTGAGCAAGCAATTAAGATTTATTACCCACTCAAAGGTCGTTCTTGTTATTTTCCTTCTCTTTTAGGATAGTGCTATTCGTACCATTGGTTGGTAGGTAGCCCTATCCATTGGATGTGAAGGACGGTGTAGGATGATCGAATGGTCATTGAAGGCAACATTGTAAGGATAACTTAGCAACCGTAGGGACTATCATCATTTTCGTAGACAACAATCGAAGGACAAGATCATGTATTCGTAGGAAACTTTGAGGGTCATCGAGGGACTATGATCTTTGAAGGGACTATGATGATTTTAACCGAGGACTTTTGTTAATGGTACCCCTATTCGAGGACATGCCCATGTTTCTCCAAAACAAGAGAAGATACCGAGGGTATAAGTGTGAGTGTGTTATTTTGGATATTTTATCTTAGAGTTAGGATGGTTAGTTTTAAATCTTGCCATACAATCCTATTAACCATACATCTAAGCGATTAATATTTGCGAGAAAATAACGGTGCGGAAGCGAAAATTCTATGCTATTACATGGCTTGGCGGTTATATAATAAGGAGATGCGAAAATAAATTTTACCTAGGCTATTACATCCCATGGCGGTTACATAATAGGAAAAATCGAGAAAAGTAAAAAGTTACGATATTACAAAAATATCCTTGCGACCTATACATCGATTTCTAATATTTAAATGCGAAATAAATAAATAAATAAATAATGAGGAAAATTATTTCAATAAGTGTAAAAGAGATCTAAACCCTAAGTATTAAAAGAAAAATATTTTTAGTATTTTTGTGATTGATTTTAAATAAGAAAACCTAATTTTAAATTAATTAGGAGTTAATTATAAAAATAATTTTAAATGAAAATAAAAATGAAATATTTTTGTGTTTAAAATTAATTAAACATTTTTTAAACCTAAATCTAAAATTAAAATATTTTTTAGGTCTTTTAAGGTATTAAAAATAAATTTGTGAAAAAAATTAAAATAGAAAATCAAATTGAAACAAAGGTTAGAAAATATGAAAGAAACTAGTGCCAAAAAAATAGGAATGGTTCTGGAGGTTTTTAACCTGTGACCTTAAGGTTACTGGTCCAAAACCTAGTCACTGTGCCACATGCATGTGATGTTATAATCACGTCCCCAAAGCAATATATGTGATACCCTGTAAAAATCATAAATTTGCGAAACAAAGCAATATATGTGATACCCTAAAAAAATCATAAATTTGGAAGAAAAAAAGAGCAAAAGGCAAGGATCGAACCCAGGCCAAGAGACACAAGAGGACTACGCGCGCATGTTGAACCACTGGGGTGGTGATACATTCGTGTATTAAACTGAACCCATAAATATATATGTGATCATTAATTCTAGAAAATCAAATAAAATCAAAAGCATACCGTGGACCCGAGTTTAAACAAACCAATCAAAACCGCCACGCTTGTCATGGCGGTTGACTTAAAGTTAGAGCGCTGTGCACTCTGGTCGTCTTCTCAGCGTCCCAAATACCAAACTGTAAAATATCACAAATAAATGGAAGCGAAGGACCGTATCCCTAATTTGAGGGCTGAATCGATTGGTGGTATTTGTTTGATCTAAAGTCTATACTTAGGGTTTCGATGAAGCAGAAGCTTCGTGCCCTAATAATGGAAAACCTTGATTCATGCGTTAAAACTCATGAACGGTGGTTCTAAACAAACACAAACATCAGTATAAACATGTATACATGCATCAAAATAGTTTAAATGGCATGAATTAAGAGTTTGAAATTCAAAACATTTAACAAACCGGTTCAACTTAGGTGTCAGGTTTTGGGCATGATCTAGCTTTGCAAAATATTTGGATGAACTCCTGGGGACCTCAGGAAGGTGATAGGATGCTTGGAATAAGTTGAGAATGGCTGAAAAATTATTTTTGAGTTTGTTCTAAAACATGATATTTTGAAGAATTTTTCTAGGGATCTTTTGTGCAGTAAATTCGTGTCCTTCTCTAGGATGCTTGGTAACTATTTCGTAAAACAATTGTTATTAAAGAATAATCATTATATATTCAAGAAGGTATGCACCAGAGAAAAGAGTGAAAGGATTCAATAGAGGGAGAAGACTAAATCATTTTCTTGATAGTTATTAAACTCATAGTTTAGTCTATTTATTTTTGTAACAAGTCGATCTACTTAATTTACTTAGTTATCTAAACTATAGTTTAGTCTAGGTATTAATCAATTATTTATAGTTATGCAAATGTAGCTTAGTGTGTGTCTATATATATATATATATATATATATATATATATATATATATATATATATATATATATATATATATATATATATATATATATATATATATATATATATATATATGAGGAGGATCAAATTACAGAAGAGTTACACCATGAATTACACTGCTCAACGTCACTTTTGATTAATATTTTTTAAAATCAACCGTTGGATTGAAACATACCATCATATAGATCATACCTATAAAGTTTGAGATTAATCTATAAAGATTTACTATATAACCAAGATATCCAAAAACTAACGTCAAAATGGACTTTCAAATAACGTTAATTTTGATGTAGTTCAATGACATAGTAAATCATTATAGATTAATCTCAAATTTTATAGGTATGATGATGTATGATCCAACGATTGATTAAAAATATTAATCAATAACGTTTTGGCGAGTGTAACTCGTGGTAACTCTTCGGTGTAATAATCTCCTCATATTTTATTTCATAATTTTTTATTGTACTACATATCATTCACACAATTAACTTTTTATCTTACGGGTCACTATTTTACCATTAAATATATTTTTAATTTTATTAAATTTAAATAATAGATTAATTAGTATTTAATGAGAAAGTACAATGAAAAATTATGAAATAAAAATATTACAACAAATAATGATTATACAAAATATAATGGTAAATTTGACAATTGATGTATTTAGATACACATGTGAATTTAAACTGAACTACTTAATGTTAAAATAAACTGAATGTATTAAGTAATTTTAAAAAAAACTTGTGACATGAAGAAAGAAAAAAATTAACATTTAAAAATAATGGTAATAATTTGATAGTGACTCGTAAGATAAAAAGTTAGTTGTATGAATGATATGTAGTATTATTTAATTTCATAAAATATATTTTTAAATTTATTAAATTTAAATAAAAGATTAATTAGTATTTAATGGAAAACTACAATTAAAAATTATGAAATCAAAATATTACAACAAATAAAATGATTATAGAAAATATAATGGTAAACTTGATAAATGATGTATTTAGATACACATGTGAATTTAAATTTAATTACGTAATGCTAAAATAAACTGAATGTATTAAGTAATTTTTTTTAAAACCTTGTGACATGGTGAAAGAAAAACAATTTACATTTGAAAATAATGGTAATAATTTGATTGTGAACCATAAGATAAAAAGTTAGTTGTGTGAATGATATATAGTAATATTCAATTGCATCAAATATATTTTTAATTTTATTAAAGTTAAATAATATATTAATTAGTATTTTCAGTGATAATAAACAAATAGAAAAGATAAAATATATCCTAAAATGTAAGTTTAAAATGAGATATTTAATTGTAAAAGAATCAATTATATTAAAATTCAAATGTATTAAATAATCATATAAAATAAAAAGAGAGAGAAAGTAGTAAAGATGAGAAAAATAGTATTTTAATTTGAACCAATGAGAAGTTGATAATTGGTACATGAAATGAGAAAATTTAAAAAAGTTAAGGGTTATTTTGTTAGTTACTAAAATATCCAAAGTGTAGTGCACTTCTTTTTTTTTGAAAATGGTAGTTTAGGTAGATTGAGTAATTTCTTAGTATATGTTAGATAATAGACACGTAAGTATTATTCAAAAATTTAAGTGTGCATATATTTTTCACTTTGGTTAAAAATTATTGTACAAGTTGGTTGGCCTAGACAAACTCCAAAAATTTTAGACCGGATATAATTGATGAAGTTTTAAAATATTTTCAACCCTGTAATTTTATATAATTTTTGTAAGAATATATTATACGATTAATGTTAAAATATATTATACAATTAAAACATATCAAGTACATCAAGACAAATAATCAATTATATCTCTTCATATGAAAATTCTTATCAATTATATTTATAGGTTTTTATTATTGCCCAAATATATATAATGTATCAAGTAGGAGAATTTTAAATAAGAGATAGGAGAGTTTAATATTAACCATTGGATTTGATAAATAATTTGGATGAAGTTATGACAATAAATATTCATCAAAACTATTTATCAAAACTAATAATTATTAATCCCTCTCTCTCTCTCTCTCTCTCTATATATATATATATATATATATATATATATATATATATATATATATATATATATATATATATATATATATATATATATATATATATATAGAGAGAGAGAGAGAAGGAAGGGATCAAATACACGAACACTTATACCATGAGTTACACTTACATCGGTAAAATCAACCATTGGATTGAAACATACCATCATAGATCATACCTATAAAGTTTGAGACTAATCTATAATGATTTACTATACGATCAAGATATCCAAAATTAACGTCAAAATGAACTTTCATATAACGTTAATTTTGATGTAGTTCATTAACATAGTAAATCATTATAGATTAGTCTCAAACTTTATAGGAATCTAAATGATATTATGTTTCAATCCAACATCAATTTTAAAAATATTAATCCGAAATGCGTTTTTGAGCGTGTAACTCATGGTGTAAGTCTTCGGTGTAATATATATATATATAGAGAGAGAGAGAGAGGAGGAATCAAATTACACCAATTACTTATACCAATTATTACACTCAATTACAACCTTTGATTTAATTAAAATCCAATGGCTCTTAAAATAACATCTTAATATAATATTTCCTTTTCTCATATTATCAATTAATATAATATATATATATATATATATATATATATCTTTGTAATCAATTCCATATATATTAACATATTATCATATTATCATATATATATCTTTTCTCATATTCTCATATTATCATATTATCTTAATATAATATATATATCTTTGTAATCAATTCCATATATATTAACAAGATTTTATTTTTCTCTCACATCAATAATCAATGTCATGTATATTTATTATTAGGTATAAAAAAATTTCAACAAAAATATATACACACGTTAGTTTATTTTTTAGAAGATGTATTACATTTTATTTTTAGTTAGTTTAGTTAAAACTTATATAATTTTACTACAAAATTGATGTTATATGAAATTGAAAGTTTCTTTTAGTTTTATATATATATTTTAAAAAATTATTTTGATTAATTATATTCTATTAATTTAAATTAAAGGATAAAATGTACATAAAAATTTAAAAGTTATATATAAATTATAGATATAAAATATTTTAATTTAAAATAATAATATATATAAGAAATCGTTCTAAAATTTAAAACCACAAAGATGATTTTTTCATTTTCTCATTGCTATGAAATCCCTCATCATATATATAAAAAAGTTTCTTTTAATGTTTAAACAAATTTCTCATTGTTTTATTTTCCAATTAAATTAGATTCTAATTATTTAATTTAAAGGATAAAATTAATATATTTTTAAGTAAAGTATGAAATAATATTCAAATCCATATATATTAACAAAATACTATTTCTTATATATAGTATGAAATATTGTATCTAAAATATTCTTTATATATTAATAAAATATTTTTTCTCACACGACTAATCAATTCCATATATATTTATATACATACATGTAACCCTAATCAAAATTTTCAATACTTGATTGTAATAAAACAATATAAGAAAATCATTCTAAAACAAATAAGATGTCATAGTAGTGTACTAGGAAGTCATTTAAAAATACCTTGAAACAAAAAAATAAATAAATATATGTCTATAATAATAACTATAAATATGTTCTATCTTCATATGCTAGCCTCCTTTTCTCCATCTTTCTTTATAAGTATCCACAAGTTATTTAATTTAGTTCTTGCATGAAGACCAAAATATATGAAGCATTATAATTATAATATCATGTTGTACTATTATAATTCTATAATATTTATTTAAACAAAATATATATACAAATACTTACAAAATAAACATGTTAAGTTGTTTTATTTTTGCAAGTTGATTGATAGTGACCATATTCTCCATAATATTTACGCCCTTCATTTAACTAGCGCCTTATCCATCGATACTTCTAGACCACTTCTATATCTTTCTTGTACACGGACACTCTCGGAATCTTTCTCTTTCTACCTTTTGTTTGTGAGATATCGGGTCTTGAATATTAAAAACATTACAGTGTGTATCATCGTATCTTGTTGTTGCAAATCTTTAGGAGCTTCGTTCACATTGGACAAGCTATGATTCCATTGTTTCTAAAGAATTACAAATGCGATCAAACTCTACCATAATAAACTCATATGTTTGTTTTGATTGTTTAGCAAAATTTGAAAATTTGCTAAAATGTTGATGCTGCGTGTAGGCTTCTCAAAGTATCCACCTCATTCGTAACCTCCATGTATATATTAGCTTCTTTTGTCCAGCGATGCAATATATATTGATTAGGAATTTGAAGTATATTTTTAGCTTGAAATATTGTCAAAATATGTCTGCATAATATTCCCATAAATTCAAAAGTTTGCATTCACAAGTAGTATCCTTTGAGTCCAAATTTATATCAACGATGAATTTATCACAATCTTTAAAAGAATTAGATAGTTGATACCTATATTGTGAGTCATTTTTTTCAATCTTATGCTTTGTAAAGAGGCTAACAAGTGCAAACTCATCTTGAAATTTTCCAAACATATTTCGAGTATAAATCGATGTTGCATGCTCCAATATTTTGATCGATACTCATAATGCGTGATTTATGTTTAGACTCAAAGTCCTCTCTTTTCGACTTACATGATTATTAATTGTCTTCTCATATTTTACCATAAATTGTTGTAGTGTCAAAAAAATTGATGCTCTCACTTCTTTGTAGTATTCATACCAACAAAAAGGTTTTATTATAAAGCGGTATCCATGACTCTCTAATTTCAAACAACCGTTGAAGCCATTCATTTTCTTGTAAATTATACCGTCCATTATTTGCTGTCAATCAACTTCAAAATCATTTACACTCGGTGATTCCCGAATGTATCTCTTTAGCTCGTGCTTGAAATTTGAATTTTGTGATATATATGTGCAAGCTTTTAAAACTTCTTTACGATGTGCCCAAACATGCGAGTTTGTGAATACCTTGTTACCTGCTCCAATGGCTAGGTCTTGATCCATTATTATTGATATTGGTTTTTTCCATTCATTGCTTCAAGCCAAGTTTCAAACAACGATGTAAAAGATATCTCTGATTCATCTTGTAATAATGCACAACCAAATAAAATTGATTGGAGGTGATGGTTTACCCCAGTAAATGGGGAAAATGGCATACTATATTTGTTGGTTTTATAAGTGGTATAATACAACGTCTCCAAAATGTTGATAAGCTAACCTCTACCTGGCATCAACCCAAAAAAAGTTTACCATTCTAGCTTCATCATCACCTGGATTGCATAGAAAAATTAGAATTTTGAGCTTGCTTGTTTGCAATAATTAAAAGCGACGTGCATCTCCCACATCAAACTGTTCGAATATTTCTCATGTGATTCCAACAATCTCTACTAGAAAAAGCTAAATTAGTGTCATTTAACATTGTAGCAACCTTTCCAGTAGGCAAACCTTCTTCACTAAACTTCTCATTAAGATTTTTGGCAGCCGTATTCATATTTTTATGACACCTCAAATAAGATACACTTTTGGGACTAGCCATTACATGATTGTGATTATTGTCAAATGATTTGACCGTCCATGTGGCTATTATTTTCTTTTGATATAATAAGTGATGCTTGACATCCCATGCGCATGGTTGAACATTTTTCTTGACTTCCACGTTATCATCATTCTTACTTTTCTCTTGTAGTTTACCTTCCTAACACATACTAAAATGCAATAATTTGGTTTACTTGATCGAGTCACAATTTCAAATCCTTTTGCCTTAGAAAATAATTTATAAAATCCATAGCTTTTCCATTGAATCAAATTCCATTCCTACATAAGGCTCAATATTCTCTTCTACCACAATAGCAATTTGTGACTCATCACAAGAGTTGATATTTGATTCAAGTTCATCATCCAAACTAGTCTCATTCATCATGTGAAAAATTGGCTCGTTCATAAAAAATTATAATAAAGTTTAAATATAAATTTGATCCCTCTAAATATACAATTATTTTCATCTCAAATAAAAATACATATATTTGTAAGAATAAAACTAGACTACAATTATTTTCATCTCAAATCAAAAGTACATGTAAGAATATAAAACAAAACTAAATTTTTTATAAAAATAATAAGAACATAAACTAACTATATATTTAAATATTTTAATAAGAACATAAAACTTATAACTAAAAGTAGTCAATGACAACTAAAATAAAAGAGGAAGAAAATTTACTTGATGAACTTGATGAACAAACTCGTGAAAAAGTAAAATATTTGATAATACTTTCTTTCAAACGTAAAGATTGTAGAAAGCAAGACAATCAAGTATTGAAAATTTTAATTAGGGTTACATGTATGTATATATATATATATATATATATATATATATATATATATATATATATATATATATATATATATATATATATATATATATATATATATATATATATATATATATGGATTGATTATTAGTGTGAGAAAAATATTTTTTATTAATATATAGATAATTCATACTATATATAAATAGTATTTTGTTAATATATATATATATATATATATATATATATATATATATATATATATATATATATATATATATATATATATATATATATATATATATATATATATATATGGATTTGAATATTATTTCATACTTTATTTAAAAATATATTAATTTTATCCTTTAAATTAAATAAGTAATCTAATTTAATTGGAAAATAAAACAATGAGAAATTTGTTTAAACATTAAAAGAAACTTTTTTTATATATGATGAGGGATTTCATAGCAATGAGAAAAATGAAAAAAATCATCTTTGTGGTTTTTAAATTTTAGAATGATTTCTTATATATATTATTATTTTAAATTAAAATATTTTATATCTATAATTTATATATAACTTTTAAAATTTTATGTACATTTTATCCTTTAATTTAAATTAATAGAATATAATTAATCAAAATAATTTTTAAAAATATATATATAACAAAAAGAAACTTTCAATTTCATATAACATCAATTTTGTAATTATATAATTTTTAACTAAACTAACTAAAAATAAAATGTAATACATCTTTAAAAAATAAACTAACGTGTGTATATATTTTTGTTGAAAATCTTTTGTACCTAATAATAAATATACATGACATTGATTATTGGTGTGAGAGAAAAATAAAATCTTGTTAATATATATGTAATTGATTACAAAGATATATATATATATATGGAATAATTGATAATATGAGAAAAAAATATTATATTAAGATGATATTTTAAGAGCCATTGGATTTTAATTAAATCAAAGGTTGTAATTGAGTGTAATAATTGGTGTAATTTGATTGGTGTAAATAAGTAGAATCTAATTTAATTGGAAAATAAAACAATGAGAAATTTGTTTAAAAATTAAAAGAATTTTTTTTTTATATATGATGAAGGATTTCATAGCAATGAGAAAATGAAAAAAATCATCTTTATTGTTTTTAAATTTTAGAACGATTCTTATATATATATATATATATATATATATATATATATATATATATATATATATATATATATATATATATTATTTTAAATTAAAATATTTTATATCTATAATTTATATTTATATATAACTTTTAAATTAGTATGTACATTTTATCCTTTAATTTAAATTAATAGAATATAGTTAATCAAAATAAATGTTTTAAAAACTAAAATAAACTTTCAATTCCATATAACATCAATTTTGTAGTAAAATTATATAAGTTTTAACTAAACTAAATAAAAATAAAATCTAATACATCTTCTAAAAAATAAACTAACGTGTGTATATATTTTTGTTGAAAATCTTTTGTACCTAATAATAAATATACATGACATTGATTATTGATGTGAGAGAAAAATAAAATCTTGTTAATATATATGGAATTGATTACAAAGATATATATATGGAATAATTGATAATATGAGAAAAGGAAATATTATATTAAGATGTTATTTTAAGAGCCATTGGATTTTAATTAAATCAAAGGTTGTAATTGAGTGTAATAATTGGTGTAGTAATTGGTGTAATTGATCCCTCCTCATATATATATATATATATATATATATATATATATATATATATATATATATATATATATATATATATATATATATATGAGGAGGGATCAAATTACAGAACACCATCAGTTACACTCGCTCAAAAAGCATCAGATTACTATTTTTTAAAATCAACCGTTGGATTGAAACATACCATCATATAGATCATACCTATAAGTTTAAGATTAATCTATAATGATTTACTATGTCATTGAACTACATCAAAATTAACATTATATGAAAGTCCATTCTAACGTTAATATTTGGATATCTTGATCGTATAGTAAATCATTATAGATTAATCTCAAATAGGTATGATCTATATGATTATGTGTTCAATCCAACGATTGATTTTAAAAAATAATCTAGTGACATTGGCGAGTGTAACTCATGGTGTAATATGATATAAGTATTTTTCTGGTTAATATCCATCATTTTGCTTCTTTTTCTTCATCGACACCCATGTTTTCAATATCACGTGTCTAATATCTCGCCCAACAATTTTTGTTCCTTCTTCTAAAAAT
The DNA here is from genome assembly GCA_021764765.1 of Vicia sativa. Taxonomy (NCBI): domain Eukaryota; kingdom Viridiplantae; phylum Streptophyta; class Magnoliopsida; order Fabales; family Fabaceae; genus Vicia; species Vicia sativa. The sequence continues at coordinate 111,169,674 of CM038797.1, forward strand.
CATCCATCATTGATCACTCTGAAACAACCTCAAACACATCCTTGTGTCATTCACCATTCAGATAATCCTTCAATTGTCCTTGCCCTTTACTTCTTGGTGATAATTATGGTTCATGGAGTCGTACGGTAAAAATGTCATTCGTGCCAAAATAAATTAGGTTTTGTTGACGGGTCCTTGATCTTAAGAAGAAAGAAGACATTCTTAAATGGCAACATTGCGATTTGGTTGCAAGCTAGATTCTTGACGGTTTCAACCGAGATTCACCTCAACATTCATCTTGTTTGGCTCGCAACACAAATATGGTGCGATCTAACATATTGATTCTCTCAATCATATACTCCTAAAATATATCAATTGAAACATTAATGTTTGGCCTCACTATCTCTATTTCATCCAAATCAAATCCCTTTGGGATAAACTCAATTATATTTCTCTTGTCAACCCTTGTATATGTGTCAATTCTACAGTATTCTTGATTAGCGAATCAATATCATGCCGTGGAATTCCTTCAAGGAGTTCATGACCATTTTGGTTGTTCGTAGTTAAATTCTTCGGTGGATCCATTTCTATCAATTCATCGATATCTATAATCTAGTTTGCTAGGAAGAAAAACAACAAGAGATTGATTTTCGCCTCTTCACTGCTTAAGAATTAGTTGTACTTCATACCTCTAAAGTGCCATACCGTACTCAAGGAAAACTTCAACGTCCTTACTATGAACAGTGCAATAGGCATGGTCACGCTATTATTACTTGTTATTAGATTCATGGTTTTCCAAATAAGCCACAAAAATCGAACCATTATCATACTCTTCCGCTAATCAACTATCAAGCGCATAATATCAAAAACTCTTATCTCTCTTAGCTATAGGAGATTGTGGGACCATAAATGAACTTGGTAGGTACAACCTTTACTTGTATTCCTTTTTCATGGATTATTAATTTTGGTTCTATAAATCACATATGTACATCTCTTTCTTTATTTTCTTTATATTCTCTTGTTCATACTCATATCTTTGTTCAATTGTCTGATGGTTTTCGAGAGCTTGTGAAATACATAGGAACTATAAATTGTTCACCATCACTTACACTTATGATTGTTTTCCATATTCTGACTTTCAAATATAATCTATTATCTATCTCACAATTAACAAAATCAACAAATTGTGATGCAACTTCCTCATCTTCTGGTTGGATTTTTTAGGACCAGGCAACTAAAAAGATGTTTGGTCAAGGTAGTGCTCATAATGGACTCTTCTATCTAAAATGATATATCAAATAAGCGAGAACAAGAATTACTATTTCCTTAGTCACCCATCAAGAAATTTTTTTAGTTCTAAGAATTGTAATAAGTTTGACCTATGGCATTCACACTTAGGTCATCCATCATTTTCTAATTTTAATTTCGTTGTTAAAATTCTCCAAATATAAATGAAAATAAAGACTTTATTCATAAAATTTATGCAGCGTCAGAAACAATCACATTTACCATTTTCCTTAAGAACTACTTATTCATCTAATTTCTTTTGAAATCTTGGTATTAGATATAAGATGTCGAAGGTGATGTCACAACACTAATATTTGTGTGCTAAACAAAGAACAAAATACTAAATGCAATAAATTAAAATGACACAAGAAAATTGTTCATCCATTCGATGCAATCAAACCTACGTGAGGCTACCAAGCCATGGATGAAGTCCACTATCAGCGATAATTTAGAGTTAAACTAGCCGTTTACAACCCCTCACTTAATCACTACCGAATGACCTTCCACCTAAGAACCTCTTAGATATAAGAAATCCTCTCACTCCCCTCAATCACACACTATGATAATAACAATAATAAAGACTTGAAGACACACTTTAAAGACACATGATCATCCTTCAAAGCTTATGGATGATTAACAAATTATAACCAACTAACGTCCATCTCAAGTATTAAACAATACGGGGTGGCTCACAAGAAACAAATAACACAAACTTAAAACCTAAACTACGAA
>CM038797.1:111171771-111250545 GCA_021764765.1 Vicia sativa
TGGCGGCGTTATTTATTAGGAGAAATGCCTGTTATTAGGGATGGCTTCTATGAGCGATGATAGGTGTTTAACTATCTTTCCGTGTGTAGAATTTAGGGAACGAATCGATAATGAGGTGGAGTGATTAAACATAATATTTATGACAATGAGTAGTTAGTAAATACTTGTTGATTATGCGGCGCGAGGTTATATGTCTTGTACATGATAATGTGATGATTATATTGATGTTACATAAATGCTTCGATTTGTGAATGCATGATTTTGATGATGATGAATTATATGTGACGCTTATAATGCAATTATAATGTGATGATATATTTATCTTGATTTGGATAAATTATGGCGATGTGGCTTTATGCCAATTTTGATGCTTATTTGATGATGTTTTGTGTTGTGTTTGTTTATTGTCGTGTCACATACATTGCATTGGCGATTTATGGGCTTTTATGCCAAGCGACTTGGCTTTTATGCCAAGCTAAGTCAATTTATGATTGCGACGAGGCTATGTATCCGAGATTTATACTTTAAATCAAACCAGTGAGTTGTTTTTGATGGGTGATGACGCCTCGATTTAATTTATGAAATTTTAAATTACTCGATTTGTATATTAAACTTTGGGTAATATTGGGGTGTTAGCATTAGTGGTATCAGCGTCGGTCTCTGTCGACAGTGTTGTTAGTGTGTTTAACCTCGCTATGGCGCGGTGTGAAATCTGCCGGTACTTGTTTGTTTCAAATTGTTTGTCCGCAGAGATGAGTTTGAAACAAGTAGAAGTTTACTTGGTAAGCGCAGTGGCTTAGTTTGGAGCCTCTGTGCGCGGTTACGCTTGGCAACTTATAGGTAAGTTCGAAACGCTGCTTGAAGCTGGTAGAGATGGTTTATGTCACCATCATGATTGTCATCGCTATTGACAAATTGAGGGACCGATCATCCTTAATCTCTGTTGATAGTAGCCGGGATTGTGTTGGTTGGGATAGACTTGTCTTGCTAGCTTAATAGTGTGTGAAGTCGATGTGTTTGCACATGGTAGTGTTACTTGAGTTGTAGGCTAATTTGATTTTGGTGAGGAACAAGATTTTGGGAGCTCTTGTTGTGATTCTTCCGAGGCCTATTGTGAAGATGTGAGTGAGTTACCGCAGAGCGGGTGAAGTTTGATGGATTTAGTCTCAACTAGTTATGATTCAAGTATCCCGGGATGTTTGTTTCGAGTTAGAGTTGAAGATTCAACTTGAAGATTGGTTTTAGTAGAGTTTGTTTATTTGAGTGGTTCGCCGTGGAGTGCTTTGTTATGTTGTTCGAGAAGAGCAAAGGTTACCCGAGTTGGTGTGTCGCTTTGTAGTCAAGGAACGGCGGATGTCGAGGACGGTGTCTGCTTCTCGAGGTTTGATATTTAAGTGAAGGGCTATTTGAGTTTAAGTGTTTAGTGAGATCGATGTGAAGTCCGCTGTCTACGTTAGTGGATGTGAAGATGTTTAGACAATGCTTTACAAGATAGTGTATAGTTCGGGCGAGTGTTTGTTGATGTCATTAGTGTGACTGGCGTCGTGTGAGGGATGTTCGATGCATTTCTATGAGTAGCTGTAAGAGTTATTTCGTGTTCATGGATATTATTTGGTTCACATAAAGTTAAGGAATTGTGGCAAGCATCCGAGCTATGCATCAATAGTGAAGTTAGATCATGCTATGTCGGTATTCTAATGATAGAATTTTGAATGTTGGACGTGAGTGCTTTAAGTAAGCAACTTGTGACGTGATATTTTGGACAATTCCGCGAAGATTTATTTTGTGTCTTGAGAAGACTTTAAGGGTTAATTCGAGTTTAGAAGTTCTTTTGTTTTGGATGGTTAGCTTTGTGAGTTGATGGAAGATCTTTTTACAAGTTGGTATTGATCATGAGTATTTTGGACCCGAGATGGTCGAGTCTCTATTTTGACTTCAGAATGAGAAGCGAATTTGTTTGAACCGTGAAAAGTTTAGCGAATGCTACGATGTTGGTCTTGTTTTGTACTAAAGAACCTTGTGAGGTGTATTGTGATATTTCATCTTGGACTCGATGTATTTCGACATAGATGGAAGAGTGCATTGCTACCTTGGAACGATTTGATGCTCATAAGAAAAAATTGTCGGACGCGTGAGTTAGAGTTTGATGCGATGTGCTCATTGGAACCTTTAGGGGTGCGATGTTAACGACGAGATTGGGATTGTTAAAGACAATTCAAGTTTAAGTGCGATCTATAAAGAGATTTCATTCGTGTTGAGTTCAAGAAGTCGATATCGCTGGATAGCCAAGAATATCTGATTTGAGATTTATTATTTTGAAGAATATTGCGTGTTTGTGTTGAGACGCTTGTTGAGATTAAGCTTGGAAGGTTATTAAGGATTTGTTCACCACTAGTATATGGATTTCGCCGATACCATAGTCGTAGTGGATTATTAGATTGCGACTAAGATCAGTCTTGACGGTGAGAATTTGGTGGTGGTTTGGTAACCATAGGTACTTTAAGATGATTGATGTTTTATAAAGGAAGGTGTTCTATTGTGACCAAGTCATCATGATGGTGTTCTTGTTGAGTTCCATAGAAATTGATGTTATGGTTCTAAGTCCGACCTGAGTTATGGGTCAGGAGTATGAGACGACGTTGATAGGTTGAGTTCTTGAGGGAGTGTTTTGGTCTAAGTTACCACTTTGAAGGATTGAGAGTTATGAAGGTTTCAATAAGAAGCCTCGTGTATTGATTGTTGCGACGGCAAGCGATGATGGTGATTACTTGATACAACTTTGGGAATTGAATTGTTATAACGGAAGACTTCATTGAAGTCAAGTGTATACGTCGAAGTTTCACAAGTGAATATTTGGATAGAACTTGAAAAGGTCAAACTATGTCATGTATTTAGAGGACCAATGGACGCTGATCAATCGAGAATGAAAGAGTGATTCTTCGAAAGTTGATGAAACCGATATTGCGAGGTGTCTTGATGGGTGTACGCTTGAACGTATCCATTTTGAGTAATGTGAAGTTGAGGATTAACCAAGTTGTTTTATGGTTGGTATCTTATGCATAAAAGTGACGCAACATGGTTTAGATATCAAGCATTAAATCGATTAACGAGCGTAGGTTGTTGGAATTGGCTAGTGAGTTATAGTCGCAAGTCGCCTCGTATAAGCCCTAGAACGGGTGTTGTATCGCAGCCTGTACGCTTGTGTAACTTGTTATTGATCAAGGGTTGTACATTGTGTTCTACAAGGATGATGTGACCTTGTGACTTCTAGAATGAGAGTGGTAACCGCAAGTGTAATTCTTGAGTTCGCATTTTGCGTGTGATGAAGGCATCTTTTCGTGTTTGCGTAGCACGCGTGGTTTTATCCTTTTCTCGATTGTTTCAGCTTTTGGTTTGTATAACCATTTTGTTGTTTTCGCTTTTAGCGATGGTGTCGGTGTTCGTGAGGACTTTATGTTCCTATCTGGTGACTCGCTTCTCGAGGCGCCGGCTGAAAGTGATTAATTCTATGGTCAAGGCATTAGGATGGTATCGATCTTGTTTGTTTGGTTCTCGAGTGAACCTGTGTCTCGCGATTTGTTTAGTTGTTGGGTGTTAGTTGGTTGTCGAAAGTGCATTGTATGGGCTTTGTATCCTCGGCATGGTTGTTCTTGACGGACGATGTAGTTAGGATATTTCCTTGTTTTGGTGTATTGTGTATGTTGTTTAATGGACGCGAGGATCGAGTGGACGAATACGTAGTTGTCCCAATTTGTTTCGTTTTTGGTCGAATTTCGAGGACGAAAAGTTTATAAGTGGGGGAGAGTTGTAACGCCCTGTTTTTATTAATATTATATTATATTAATATTTTCGAATTACCGATTGATATTTATTTCGCGATGAGAATATTTAGATTAATCGTTATAACTATTAATATATTTGGCGACGCCCGCTCGGATCCGATATACAAATCTCCCGTAATTATTTGAATTAATTGAATTGATGATATAATTAGTAAGTTAGGGGTGTGGGGAGCAATTGTTGAGGATTGGGTTTTCACCCTTCGCTTACTAGTAGAAATACCTTTTATAAACCATTTCTCCTCATTTTCCTTCCATTCAAAATACCAAAACCAAACATGGAACTTGGAAGCTAGTAAGAAAAAAAGTTATAAAAACCATTTACCTTTCCTTTTCTTCCCATTTGGAAACAAGCCAAACTTGGCCTTAGAGAGGATAAGAGAGGGTTTTGGAAGAAGAAGAAGGAGAGCAAGAACAAGCATGAGGTGGGGCTTTGATGGAGCATCTTGCAATCAACCAAGCTAAAGGTAAGGGGTTTGATTCTCCATCCATATTGTTAGGTTTTGTTAGATATATTTTGGAGTCAGTGAAATTGATAGTTGATTTATAGGGTTTTGTTGGTTGATTGTTGGAATGGTTTAGAAGAGTTGGATTAGGAGTATGGTTTGTGGATGTATTAGGTGCTAGCTTGTAGAATTAAGAGTATTGAAATGGGAAAGAAAACCATGGTAAGAATGAGAAAACTCAAAAGATGAAGTTTTCACGTTAGTCCATCAACACGGGCCGTGTTGATTAACGCGCCGTTTTCCTCTTGTATAGGAATTTTGGTTAGTAGGCCAATCAACACGAAGCTGTTGATCAACACGGTGCCCGTGTTGATTCACCGCCTTAGGTGATTTTTGCACGCTCGACGGCTTTTCAACACGGGTTGTGTTGATGCACACGGGGCCCGTGTTGATGCTTCAGCCTCCAAAATTTTGATTTTTCACATTTCCTTTGAACCCGATTGTTTTTCAATTTTCCGATTTCGTAAATTCGACGACGGGCAAGTTGTTCAATTCAACGGAAATTGACGTGTTAGCTAGGTTTAACGGTAGAACGTAGTGATGAGGTTAGTTTTTAGAAGTTGCGAAGTTTTGCGAGATGACCAAATAGGCTTAATTAAGGTTAAATTGAATCGGGTTTCGCTTTAGTGATTTAAGACACGATGGACAATCCGATTATGGCGTTGACGATTAGAGAAATGCCGATTATTAGGGATGGCTTTTGACGATGATAGGTGTTTAACTATCTTCCGTGTGTAGAATTTAGGAACTAATCGATAATGAGGTGGAGTGATTAAACATAATGTTTGCGGACACGTAGTAGTTAGTAAATACTTGTTGATTATGCTGGCTGGGTTATATGTCTTTGTACATTATAATGTGATGATTATATTGATGTTATTAATAAATGCTTCTGATTTGTGAATGCATGATTTTGATGATGATGAATTATATGTGACGCTTGCATAATGCAATTATAATGTGATGATATATTTATCTTGATTTGGATAAATTATGGCGATGTGGGCTTTATGCCAATTTTGATAAGCGATGGCGATGTTTTTGTGTTGTGTTTGTTTATTGTCGAGTCACATACATTGCATTGGCGACAATGGCTTTTATGCTGTTTAACAGGCTTTTATGCCATGTGTTCCTATTTATGGACAAAGCGACGGTACCATGCATAATATAGTCGTGTCTCATGGAGTCGGTTATGTTTATGTTTGAGTTGTTTGGCGTTGAGTTTTTAATTGATGAATGATGTTGATTGCGATGATATATGATGCTTTGTTTGGTGATGATCTTTATGATGAACATGAAATGAATATGAATTTATAATTTCATGATAATTATGCGATGAATATAAATGATGAGTTTTGGCGATGATTTAACTTGATGAAATGCTTAATGCAAATAGGATGTGATGATGTTTGTGATGATGGGCTTTATGCCAAAAGTGATGATGGGCTTTATGCCAAAGCGATTTATGGGCATTATGCCTAATGCGATGATGGGCTTTTGGCCAATTTGTGATGATTGTTTATGTTGCTCATGTTGTTAGCATTGTTTAATGTTGTTAGTTGATGTTGTTTATGATTACCGTGTTAATTAGCGGCGTATTAGCATGTGACGATTTCGTGGTGACGAAGGTTTATGTGTTGTTGCGACGAAGTATGCCGTGAGGTTATGGCGATATAGTGTAGATTACACACATTAGAGTGACGATCAAGTAAGTGAGGTTTAGATACGTTGGGATGTACTCATTAACTTATATCCTTTACAATTCCAAAACTATATATATATATATATATATATATATATATATATATATATATATATTTATCATGCCTTTAACTATATGTTTTGGATTATTCCACCCTTTACTTGTTTTATGTTACCTTTATATTGGTAACGGGTGCAGGTTATGAAGACGAAGTATATAGTCGCTATTAGTCGAGTCGGTGTCGCCTCCTCCGATACGTAGCACCTGGGGAATTATTATCTTGTCCGTTGTTGTTCTTTTGTTGTTTTCTTTGTAAATAAGAATCATAATTTATAAAAAACATGATTTTGATGAGGAAGTTTAATAAAGGAGATGTTTCATTTTATGAGTCAATTTATGATTCATGATTTAGGCTATGTATTTGATATTTATACTTTAAATCAAACCTGCTTAAAGTGAGTTGTTTTCGATGGTGTGACGCCAAGATTTAATTTATGAAATTTTAAATTACTCGATTTGTATATTAAACTTTGGGTAATATTGGGGTGTTACAAGATAAGCAAAATGAGAGGTGAAAGCATTATAGAAAATAAATGGAATAAGCATGCAAGCCCAGCCCATGTAGACGCTCCTCAAATTTTGTGCCTTGTAGCGACCGTCACACCTCACCTACCAAGCCATGCGTGATGACCTTCATACCCTCTTTAAACGGTCCCCGATCGCTACAGAGGAGGATCCAGAGAAGAAAATCCTCAACGATCACGTGCTCCAAGTCTATAAATAGGATCCTAAATACTCATTTTCACACACTTTTCGCTTCTTTTTTACTTCATCAACATTGCCAATTTTTCCTTAAATTATTTTTCTTTGCCTTTTATTTTGTCGATTCCGGTTTACTTTATAGTTTTAGTAGCTGCTTCTATTTTCTCATAGCAATTTCCACATCGGGGATTGTTGTGAACCTTTGTTGATTCTAACCTTACGTTAGAATCGTGCCTTTTTTATTTCCTTCGCATTTACTTTTTTGGAGCAACGAAGGGCAGATCTCACCGACCTATGAGAGACACCTGAAGTTAGCCAAATATTCCGCATTACTATTTTCAGGTTTAATTTAATTTATTTATTTATTTATTCCAAAATTGTCTGAAATGCGTGGTTTATTTGAATTGTCTGATATTTTTTATTTCTGTGGCGCTATTATTGAATTATATAACATGCTAGGCTAAATTTAGTTATTGGTATGTAAGGTCATATAGCCGACGGGTTTAGTAACGCCATTTATAATGCCCAATATTTAGTTATAATTCTTTAATTAAATATTTAAATAATTGTTTGCAAATTATTAACCGATATTATAATTATAAGTCGCTGTTAATGGGCTTAGTTGAAAGGATAACAAATAGCGTATAGGGTAAGAATTTAAGCCAAAAATAATTATAAGGATTATTATTATTAAAATTATAATAATAAGAAAATTGGGACTTTTATATCGCTGAAACAAACGTGGTTTTGGGAACGGAAGAACAGAGCTTTATCGTAGAATTGGGAAATGATGAAAAGTTGAACGATCAAGAATTCTTAGAGAAACCTTCAATCCAAGGTAATGGTGGGGTTCTTTTCTATAATTGGGGATATGATGGGCGATAGGTAGTTTAGGATGTATGCTTCGCTAGGTTGTGTCATGTCGATGTGGTTAACCGTGAGAAAATCCCAAATTAAAATATATGATCGTTGTTATTTTGTGTACATTGTTGTTGTTGATTGGAAAGACTGCAATTCTTCCGTTATATGTTGTGTTGCTGTTATTGATTGAAAAAGAATGTGAAATTTGTTGTTACACGCCGGTTATCGCTTGTGGATCGATAATAACATCAATTGAATCGTGAATTGTTGGAAAATCGGTTTTGGGTGAAAACACGAGCATGAGTTGATCCATAAGATTATGTATCGATACAAGTTGCTATGAGTTTAAAAACCAAAGGTGAAAATAGCTTGCATCGATACATAAGGCCTTGTATTGACTCATGAGGCCAATTTTGAAGGCTTGTATCGACTCACGAGATATGCATCGACACAAGTCGGCTTTGTATCGACATAAAGGGGTATGTCTAATCACACCGTATTAAACCAGAAAAATAGAATATTACAAAGACGTATGAGCCAACTCATATGCAACTTGTATCGATACAAGTCGTATGTATCGATACATGGAGTTTTGCATCGATCTTTACCGAGTGAAAGTGAAAAATAATTTCCGAAATTGTTTTGGTCGATCTTCGATTGTAATTCGATTTTGATGTCGTTTGACCGCTGGAAAGCTAGAATCACGATTTATAATAATAATGTTTTTAAATATTGTAGGTGAGAATTTGGATGAATTGTAGGTAGTTTCCGCCAGAATCTGTGGTTGTTTTACGTTGTTGTTGTGGAGGCTTCGATGGCCAATGTTGACGGTTACGTTGTGGATTACGTTGTTATTGTTGTTATATGCTATTTAATTTCATCGCATATATACATTTCATATTATGTTGGCCTATATCGCAAAATACGTTGAGTCGTTGGGGGCAATGTTGTTTACGTTGAAGGCTTGCGCCTTGATGCCCTCGAAATTACCGCAAGGGATTACGTTGGGAGTTTTACTCGCTGGTACCACATGCATGTGCATTATTTGAGTCGCATGTCATAATACTTAATGATGATGTTGTTTTGATGATTGGATTACATTGTTGTGAATTATTGTGTATTGTTGTGGAAGTTGTATGTTGTTATGGAATAGTTGTGTATTATCGCTGATTAGTCGCGGTGATTACAAAATGGTGATATTATATGATTTTGAACTATATATTGTTTACCATAATCCCAATTATATCGTTTGATATCTCACCCTTTACTTGTTTTCGCCGTTGCCTTTATATTGGTAACGTGCAGGTGATCAGGAGGAGTAGTCGTTACCGGTGTGGTTCCGGTTTAGTGTCATTTTCTCTGATACATAGCACTTGGGGAAAATGTGCATTTGTTTCTAATTTGTTGTTTTTATGTTGAAACTGAAGTTGTTGAATAATCATGAGATGTTATGTTTTGCGTTGTAAGACTATTTGAATTCCGCTGCTTGGTTAATGAATTGTTTACGTTGATAACTATTGAGTAATGCTATGTATCTGTTGAAGAGAGAATGACATGTTTATGAATTGTTTACGTTGAATTGTGACATTCCAATTATGTTGATTATTAATGAATAATTTTTGGAAACTCTGATATTGAATTAGATAAAATTCGTGGGGTAGAATCGGGGTGTTACAATAGTGGTATCAGAGCGGGCCCGTCCGCCAAGTTGTTGAGTCTTTAACAGAGTATTGTTAATTATTTCCGATCGTTGGTTGTGTTGTAGTGTTAAGTTGAGATGGGTGGAAGGAATGATGCTGCAATTGCTACTTCTTTGGAAGCAATGACTAATGCGATGGAGAATCAGACGAATGTTAGCGGGGATGCTGGATCCCGAAGTTTGGCGACTTTTAGAGGGAGAATCCGCCGTGTTCAAGGGTAAGCATGACCCTGATGGAGCACTTGATTGGATAAAGGAGATAAAGAGGATCTTTCGCGTGATGGATTGCACCCGCAGTAAGGTTCGTTATGGGATGCATATGTTAGCAATTGAATGACGAAAGGTGGCTAGAAACGCTGGTAGATTGGAGGCTAAAGGTGAAGAAATTCCTTGAGTCAAGGTGGAAATAAGTCCTGGATCGAGTATGCTTGCAAGTTTAGGAACTAGCTAAGTTCTATCCACACTTTAATGGAGAAGGTTTGAGTTTTCTAGTGCATCAAGTTTGAGAATGGGCTGCGCTCGGAAATCAAGAAAGTTGTTGGTTATCAAAAGATACGTGTCTTTTCGGATTTGGTTGATAGTTGCAGGATCTATGAGGAGGATAGTAATGCTCATCACAAGATTCTTACTGATAAGAGAGGCAAGAGTCAACAGGACCGGCAAGCCTTATGATGGTGAAGGGGTAAACAGAGAGTTACTCCGGGTCAGAAGACTAGTAGGGGAGATGCTCTTGCTAGGATTGTTTGTTTCAAATGTGGGCAAGCTGGCCATATGAGTTTTGCTTGCAAAGCTGATGTGAAGAGGTGTTTTGTTATGGGTAAGTTTGGACATGCAATGTCCGCATCGCCAACATAAGGAGATGGTATGTTTCAACTGCGTGGTAAAGAAGGACACCTTAGTAGTCATTGCTCGAACCAAATAAGAGACAAGCTAGTGGAAGGCATTTGCTTTGATGGAATTTGCCGAGTGAGGACAGCTCATTAGAGGTACATGTTTCATTAATAGTACGCCTTTAATTACTATTATTGATACCGGTGCTACTCATTGTTTTGTTGTTGTTGATTGTGTTAAGAGATTGGGTCTTATATTATCCTCTATGAATGGAGAAATGGTCTTTGAAATTCCAATAAGGAATCGATGACTACTTCTCTTGTATGTTTGAATTGCCCTTTGTCAATCTTCGATAGAGACTTTGCTGTTGATTCGATTTATTTGCCGTTAAGCGGACTAGATATGATCTTGGGTATGAACTGGTTAGAATGTTACTATGTTCATATCAATTGTTATGACAAGTATTTGAGGTTTTCTACCCATGAAGAGGAAGGAGTTGGTTTGTTGACCGGCAAGTGCTAAAGGAATTGATGCAAGACGAAGCATAGATGTTCTTGTTGATGGCGACGTTGTCTGTTGAGAATCAAGTTAAACTAGATGAGTTGCAGGTGGTGCAAGAATTTCTTGATGAAATTCCTGATGTACCTTCTGAAAGAGATGTTGAATTTGTGATTGATCTTGTACCTGGTACCGACCTGTTTCTATGGCACCGCACAGATGTGCCGTCAGATCCGAGTTGTCTAAAATGAAGAAGCAATTAGAAGAGTTGCTTGAGAAAAAGTTTGTAAGACCAAGTGTATCTCCGTGGGGAGCGCCTGTGTTGTTAGTGAAGAAGAAAGATGGGAGTATGAGACTTTGTGTTTATTATCGGCAGTTGAATGACGTTTAAGAACAAGTATCTGCTTCCAAGAATTGATGATTTGATGGATTAACTGGTGGGTGCTAGTGTATTTTCTAAAATTGATTTGAGATCCGGATATCACCAATTAAAGTGAAAGAAGGTGATATTCGAAACCGCTTCGAGGACTCGGTATGGACACTACGAATATCTGGGTGATTCCTTTCGATGTTACTAATGCCGGAGTATTCATGGAGTATATGAACCGTATTTTTCATACTTACTTGGATCAATTTGTGGTGGTATTCATTGATGACATTCTCGACGATTTCTAAATTGAAGAAGAACATCCAGAACATTTGAGAGTCGTATTGCAAGTTTTGAACGAAGGAGTTGTATGCGAAGTTGTCCAAGTGTGAATTTTGTTGAAAGAAGTTAGTTTTCTTGGCCATGTCATTTCGTGAGTGGCATTGCCGGATCCTTCTAAAGTTGATGATGTGTTGCAATAGGAAACCCAAAGTCGATTATTGAGATTAGAAGCTTCTTGGGATTGGCCGATTATTATAGACGGTTTATCGAATGGTTTCTTAAGTTGGCACTTTGGTTGACTAAAATTACTTGCAAAGGCCTTCTTGTGGGATGTCTGATGCAAATAGAGTTTCAATGAGTTGAAAAAAGAGGTTGACGTCGGCTCCAGCTTTGACTGTACCTAATCCAAGAGTCTTTTGTTGTGTATTGTGATGCTTGTCCGATGGGGTTAGGGTGGTGTGCTTATGTAATGGCAAAGTGGTTATTTATGCATCTAGGCAATTGAGGACTCACGAAAAGAATTATCCCACATGATCTTGAATTGGATGCGTGGTATTTGTATTGAAAATTTGGAGGCACTATCTTTATGGTTCTAGATTTGAGGTGTTTAGTGATCATAAGAGTTTGAGGTACCTTTTGATCGAAAGAGTTGAATATGAGACAACGAAGATGGTTAGAGTTATTGAAGGATTATGATTTCATTCTGAATTATCAAATCGGAAAAGCTAATGTTGTAGCCGATGCTTTGAGCCGAAAGACTTTGCATATGTCGGACATGATGTTAAGGAGTTGGAGTTGATCGAGCACCCGAGATTTGAGTTTGGTTTGGAAGTGACACGCATAGTGTTATGTTGGAAATGTTAAAGATTAACAATGATTTTCTTGACAATATTAAAGAGGCTCGAGCGAGATGAAGTTGATGGATTTAATGGTAGGAACCGACCAAGGAATGATGATTTCAAGTTGGATGTGCAAGGCGTGTTGAGATTCCGAGATCGATTGTATTCACGATGATGAAGCGATTATGAAAGTGATTCTGAAGAGAGTCATAGAAGCAATTTGAGTATTCATCCAGGAGCTACTAATATGTATCAAGACTTGAAGGGTTTGTTTTGGTGGCCTGGCATGAAACGTGATGTGGCACAGTTTGTGTATGCTTGTTTGACTTGCCAGAAGTCAAAGATTGAGCACGTAAGCCTCGTAGGGTCGATGCAATCGTTAGAAGTTCCAATGGAAATGGGACAGATTTGATGGACTTTGTGACGGGTTTACCTAATACCTTGAGAGGACATGATTGATTTAGGTTAATGTAATGCTTAAAAATTCAGACACTCTATACCTATTAACATTACTTATCCGATTCTTAAGTCATGAGATTTATGTCGAGTGATTGTGAAGTTGCATGGTGTTCCGGTGAGTATTGTGTCGAATAGAGATTGGAGGTTTACTTGATTTTTGGAAGAGTTTGCAGAAGACTTGGGATCTAAGTTGAGGTTGAGTTCGTGTATCATCCACAAACGGATGGTCGAATCGAGAGGACCATTCAATCATTGGAGGACTTGTTGAGAGCTTGTGTTCTTGAAAGGAGAGGCTCATGGGATACTTGTCTTCCTTTGATTTAGTTCACTTATAATAACAACTACCATTCTAGTATTGAGACAACACCTTTTGACGCATTGTATGGACGGAGGTGTAGAACTCCATTGTGTTGGCATGAATCGTGAGAGTGGTATTTGGACCAAATCGTTAGAGAGCTCAAAAAGTGAAGTTTATTCAGAATGTGAAGGCTTCCCGTAGACATAAAAGTTACCATGATAAGAGAAGAAAATATTTAGAATTTTATTTGGTGAGCATATGTTTTGAGAGTCACGCCAGGACTTGTGTTGGACGAGCTCAAGTCTAAGAAGCTCACTCCTCATTTTATTGGTCCGTATTAGATATCGAGTGTGTAGGAAAAGTTGTTACCATTTGGCGCACCGCCAAATCTTGCTAATTTGCTCTATGTGTTTCATGTATCGTAACCCGCCAAGATGTTCCCGATGCGCTCTCATGTGATTCAGATGGACGATGTGCAAGTGATAATCTCATCGTGAGAGATGCAAGTAATGTGGATCGCAGAGATGAAGGTTCTTAGAGGTAAAAGAGATTGTGTTGGTGAAAGTTGTTTGGTTAGAGGGATTGCGAAAGTTTGACCGGGAGTTGGAGAGCAAGATGACTCCTATCCGGAGTTATTCAAGGTAAACTTTATTTTCAAGGACTAAAAATATTCTAGTAGGGGATAATTGTAATTATTTATTTATAATTCTTTAATTAAATATTTAAATAATTTTGTGAATTATTAACTGATATTATAATTATGTTGTTAATGGGCTTAGGTTGAAAAGATAACAAATAGTAGAAGTGGGGTAAGAATTTGCCCAAAAATAATTATAAGGATTATTATTATTAAAATAATAATAATAAGAAAATTGGGAATTTTGATATCGGAAACAAACGTGGTTTTGGGAACGGAAGAACAGAGCAACGCGAATCGGGAAAAAGATAAAAAGTTGGAACGATCAAGAATTCTTAGAGCAACCTTCAATCCAAGGTGTAAGGGTGGGGTTCTTGCTCTAATTGGGGATATGGTGGGCTAGGTAGTTTAGGATGTATGATTCACTAGGTTGTGTCATGTCGATGTGGTTAACCATATAAGTCCCAAATTAAAATATATGATCGTTGTTGATTGAAAAGATTGTGCAATTTCGCAATTATATGTTGTTATGCGTTATTGATTGAAAAGAATGGAATTTTGCTGTTACATCACTGTGTTGTAGATCGATAAGAACATCAATTGAGTCAGTAAATGGTTGGAAATTATGGTTTTGGGTGAAAAACGCAACATGAGTCGATCCATAAGATTATGTATCAATACAAGCCGCTATGAGTTTAAAAAACCAGGGCAGGAAGATAGCTTGCATCTATACATAAGGCCTTGTATCGGCTCATGAGGCCAATTTGAAGGCTTGTATCGACTCATACGAGATATGCATCATACGTCAGTTTTTGTATCGATACAAAGGAGTATGTATCGACTACACCGATTAAACCGTAAATGGAAAATTGCAGACGTATGTGAGCTGAATCATACGCAACTGTATCGATACAAGCCCGTATGTATTGATACATCGAAGTTTTGCATCGATCCACACCGAGCTGAAAGTGAAAATAATTTCGAAAATTGTTTTGGTCATACCTTCGCGACCGTAATCGATTTTGATGTCGTTTGGACCGTTGGAAAGGTGGAATCATGATTTAGCTTATATTAATGTTTTTAAATACTAAAGTCGAGAATTTGGATGAATTGTAGTAGTTTCTATTTATGAATCCATTGTTGTTGTACGTTGTTGTTGTTGAGGCTTGATGGCCAATGTTGATTACGTTGTGGATTACGTTGTTGTTGTTGTATGCTATTTAATTTCTGGGCATACATACATTGCATATTATGTTGTCCTATATTAGTAAAATACGTTGAGCCGCTGGGGCAATGTTGTTTACGCTGAAGGCTTACGCCTTGATGCCTCAAAATTACTAGCAAGGGATTATGTTGGGAGTTTTACTCGTTGGTACCACATGCATGTGCATTAGTTGAGTCGCATGTCATAATACTTAATGATGATGTTGTTTTGATGATTGAATTACGCTTGTTGTGAATGATTGTGTGTTATTGTGAATAGTTGTATGTGTTATGGAATAGTTGTGTATTATGTTGATTAGTCGTGATTACAAAATGGTGATATTATATGATTTTGAACTATATATTGTTTATCATAATCCCAATTATATGGTTTTATATCTCACCTTTACTTGTTTTCTCCATTTTATATTGGTAACGCAGGTGATCGAGGAGTAGTCGCAACGGTGTGGTTCCGTTTAGTGTCATTTGCTCGATATGTAGCACTCGTGGAAAATGCGCATCTGTTTTATTTTGTTGTTTTTATGTTGAAACTAAGTTGTTGAATAATTATGAGATGCTATGTTTTGCGAACACTATTTGAACTCGCCGCTTGGTTAATGAATTATTTACGCTTGATAACCTTGAGTAATGCTATGTATTTGTTGAAGAGAGAATGACATGTTTATGAATTATTTATGTTGAATTGTGACATTCCGATTATGTTGATTATTAATGAATAATTTTCGGAACTCGATATTGAATTAGATAAAATACGTGGGTAGAAACGGGTGTTACAATAGTGGTATCGAGCAGTCGGCCCGTCCGCCAAGTTGTTGAGTCTTTAATAATAATGTATTGTTAATTATTTTTGATCGTTGGTTGTGTTGTAGTGTTGTTGACATGGCGGAAGGAACGATGCCGCAATTGCTTGCTTTGGAAGTAATGGCTAATGCGATGGAGAATCACCGAATGTTGGCGGGATCAACCTCAAGTTTGGCGACTTTTCAGAGGGAGAATCCGCCAAAGGTTCAAGGGTAAGCATGACAATCGATGGAGCACTTGATTGGATGAAGGAGATAAAGAGGATCTTCGCAAGATGGATTGCACCCAAGCGCAAAAGGTCGCAGGGACGGATATGTTAGCAAGTGAAGTCGACGATGGTGGCTAGAAACGATCGTAGATTGAGGTCATAGTGAAGAATAACTCATGCTTGTATTCCAGAGAATTTATGAGGAAGTACTATCCTGTAGATGTTCGGGTAAGAAAGAAATTGAGTTCCTTGAGTTGAATCAGGGAAATAAGTCTGTGACGGAGTATGTTGCGAAGTTTGTGGAACTAGCTAAGTTCTATCCACACTTTAATGGAGAATGTGAGTTTTCTATGCATCAAGTTTGAGAATGGGTTACCGTAAATTAAGAAAGTTGTTGGTTATCGGGAGATCCGTGTCTTTTCGGATTTGGTTGATAGTTACAGGATCTATGAGGAGGATAGTAATGCTCATCACAAGATTTTTACTGATAAGAGAGGCAAGAGTCATGACCATGGCAAGCCTTATGATGCGTGAAGTGTAATACGGTGAACTCGACTTTGTAGGATTTTTGTATCCAAATGTGCGGATAGCAAGAGTCGCCACCGACTTTTATTTTTATCCAATTAAGGAAGGTAAAAGTACGAAAAAGACCTTCGTTAGATTCTCGAGTTCGAGAATGGTTATGAAAAGGGAAGGTATTAGCACCTTTCCATCCGTAGTTATCTACGGGCTCTTAGTTGCTCTAGATCACTTTTAAAATTGCTTTCGTGTGTTTGACAAAGATGTTTTGAAAAGAGGCATTTCACTTGACTTTGTAATGACTCATGTAGGAGTGTATACAAAGTGTTCGAAATGTTTTGTTTTGAAAAGAATTTGAACTTTGAAAAGTGTGGTGTGAAAAGCATTTGATAGAGCAAGCAACTAAAAGACTTATTTACCCACCTTAATTGGTCGTTTTGTTGTACTTCTACATTCCTTTAGAATAGCTAGCCATACCATTAGTTAGTAGGTAGCTCCATTCGTTGGATGTAAACGGACATCGAAGGACATCGGATGGTCATAGAAGGCAACTTGTAGGAAGTATCCTAGCACATTCAAGGACTATCATCATTTTTCGTAGGCGACAATCGAGGGTCAAGATCATGTATTCGGAGGCGACATCGTGGGTCTTATGATCTTTGTATCAAGGGACTATGATGATTTGTTTGAAGGCAACGGTGCTAGAATACCTCTACGCTCGAGGGACATGACCATTTTGAATCGAAAGGCATCGAGAGAGAATTACCCTAAGGGGTGCGTGTGTGAAAGAAGTGTGTCAAATTCAGATATTTTATCTTGAAGATTATTGTGAGCTATGTCCAATTATTATCTTGCCATACACGCCTAGTTACTAGCAATTGATAAGGGTGCGGAAAGTAAAATGCGGAATGTAAAGTGCGGAAAGATAAACCTACGCTATTACATGGCTTTGGGGCAGATACATAATTTAAAATGCGGAAAATAAAACCCTAGATTAAACTATTACAACCCATGAACAATTACATTATTGGAAAAAATAGAATGATAAAAAGAAAACGTCCGAAACGGAGCAACCTGTGAAAGAATGAGAAATCGAAAATAATAGATGAATTGAATAAGAGGAAAATGTTAGAAAATGCAAATTTTAATATGAGAAAATTAATATATGCTGGAAATAAGATAAATATATTAAAATAATTTTTGGGATTTTTGAAAAGATTTAATAATTAAAATGCAATTTATAATGATTTAAATGCTAAAATAAAATAAAATAAATATGCATGCAAAAATTATATTTTTAATTTATTAAATTAAATAAACATTTTATGAAAATAATGTAAAAGAAAATATTTTTGGTAATTTTTAATGCAGAATAAAATGTGAAAAGAATTAAATTGAATGCAAAATATTGAAAATAATGAAAATAGGAAAATAGAGTTTTGTAAAAAGAAACCGTAGTTGGTCTTAGCATGGTTCGAACCCGCCCGGCCTTCAAACCTTGAGATCCTTCACTGACCGCTACGCCATGTGTGCATCCGTGTTTGAAAACCGAACGAGTGAAATACAAGCACGCCATTCCTATTGCTTCAGACTTCGCTTTCTCCAATTTGAATTTTCAAGTCCGCCGCCATGGTTCGACGCCATGTTCCCCGCAAACCAAAATCAAGCACGATAATATAAATACATTCTAAAGCCATGGTTCGATTAAACATCATTCCGAAGTGCAATGGTATGGTCTTGAGGTCCAATTTTTCCGCTAAAGGAAACCCTAAACGCACAGAAACCCTAACAATGGCAATACGTGTTCCGCCATAGAAATTGATTAAAGCACCCGAAGCTTGCAAACTCATCACTAATCACAAAAACAAACACAAAACATGTTAACAATGCATGAATCAAAGAATACGATTTTTGAAATTTCAAGAACAAACCAAATTCGGTTTTCGTGATTCTTGATGTTTTTGAGAGTTGTATGGTCCGGTCGATTCAGAAGCCTCAAGGAACACAATGGAATGCTTGAATCGGTCAATCGAGCAAAACTAGGGTTACAGTTGCTTCAAGTGCACGAATTTTGACTTTAGGTTAGGGTTTCTGGAGCAATTTTTTTCCTTTTTTCTTGATAGGTATGCATCATATATTTATACTGGATGGATTTGGAATGGTTTTTGGAAAGAATTGATCAACATTCAATGGAAATCAAATTTTGATATTCTCATGAAATCAAATTTTCAAATTTGTCCAATTTCAATCCAATCTTGCCAAATTTGATCCAATTTCAAATTGCTGCATTTGTGAGTTAATTGGACCTTAAGGAAAGAATAAAATCAATCTTAATTAATTTCAATTTTATAATTTATTTTAAGATTTAATTTGCATTTAAATGAATAAATTACAAATTAAATAGAAAAATAAATCAAAAATTCGTGGCTTTGGGCTTGGACACTCCTAATTGCTTGAGGAACAAGTTAGGATGAAGAAAAGTAGGCCCATTTGCAAAAGATTTGATTTTTGAAGTATCTCTCTTTGTGCATTCTTCCAAAATTGCCCAACTTGTAGATGGTGTAACTTGCTCAATTTTCCACATTTTGAGTGTTCTTGGACTTTTGAAAGCTCTAAGAGTCCTCTAACCAATGTCTTTGGTCTCATCTCAATTGGAGTTACCATGCTCAAAATATCTTCAAAACAAAAGTTGACTTTTGTTGACTTTGAAAATGACTGTAATGTTTTGAGCTACCTCTCAAATGAAGCATTTTTGGACATTCTTGTGAGACATGAAGTTGTAGAGAATTGAATTTCCTTCAAAACAAGAGGTGGTGGAAAATTTCTGAGAAAGTATGAGAAAGTTATGATCTCAAAGTTCATTGACTTTTCATCTAGAAACCCTAATTTAGAAAGTTTGACTTTGGGCAAATCTTGAGTTTTCTTGATGAATCATGATCAACCCTTGATCAAATGATGAATGTAACTTCAAAATGAGGATGTTGACCAAAATCGAAGTTTTGACTGTATGTTGACCACAGTTGACTTTTGTCCAATACACTCGATTTTCAACCATCCGAGCAATTGTCGAGGAAACTTGACTTGTGAGGCTTGAAACTTGACATGGAGAATCTTTGAAGCATATGAGGAGGCATGAAGGCCATTGGAGATGTTGGAAATCCATCTTGACTTGAGAGATACCAAACCCTAGTTTGGGTTGATTGTCTAGAGAGAGTTTGTCGATCAACTCTTGAGGAATCCTCGAGTAGGATGTATGAAATATCTTTGAGAAGATGGAGGGCAATTTTGGGGTATGACAGCTGCCCTGCTCAATCTTCTTGTACTGAAGGGTTAGATTGACATGCTTGTCTTCGTGACCGGAGGTAGAAGATGATTGAACACCGAGTACACCGAAAATTTGCACTCACCGTTAGTGGATGATGCGGAATGGGCTTACTGATGCCATTTGGAGAAGTTGAGACTTCACTGGGAACGAGTCGCACGCTAGACTCGGAGTTGTTAATAGAGAGTGACGGAGATGGGCTTAAGATGCCATCTAGAAAGGTCGCTGGGGAGCGAGTCGATGTTAGACTCGAGATGTTCCTGAATGGAGATGAGATGGCTTAAGATGCCATCCGGGAGTCGACGTTAGACTTCGTTCACTTTGAATGAAGTTATTGGTCTGTATTGATTTTTAACCATATATGCATTCTGAAAGTGAAGAGATGTTGAAAATAGTCGGAGATGGGCTTAAGATGCCATCCAAGGCAACCGAGTCGACGCTAGACTCAGAGTTGCTGTTGATAATCGTAATAAATCTCGTGCCGATTACTCCGAGAGATTGTAGTTGGCAAGAATGTGGATAGCTTCCTGTTGTGCATCGGTGTTGATCCATTGCTGTTATCGGAGGATAACCGAGGTGGTCTTTCGATAGTTTTCCGCCGGCTCGGGCTTAATCCTCGACCCGTCGGAGGACAACCAAGGGCGGTCTTTCGATAGTTTTCCGCCGGTTCGGGCTTAATCCTCGGACCTGCTTGTGTCAAGTGATCACACTGCTTTTGGAGAAAACAAGAGAAACTTTGATAGAATATTCGTTAGTTTTATGCAAAGTATGATGCATGATAGTGTATATGAATGACATATGCATGAATTATGACTTTATGAGTAATGTATGAATGATAAATGTTGTGATATTTCAAAACATATCCATCTTGAAGAAGATGCGGATGTTCTGTTTGAAGATTCGACTTCGCTGGGGAATTGAGTAGGTGAGAACCTCTTTAAGGAGAAGGAAGATATCCTGGATTCTTCCGATGCACTATCTGACCAAGTCTTGGGCCTAGATATTGTTGAGGAAGGTAGAGACTGAGAAACTCGTTGTTGGAGATCTCATATATAGACCCTGCTGAGGAGAGTCTGGGAGGCGATCCGTTGGGGACCTTGTATGTAGATCCCTCGAGGAAATTTAAGAGGCGCCATCGGGGTTCCGAGTGTAGATCTCGCTGGAGAGCATTTGATGGTTGCCGAGACCGGCTAGAAGAGTCCGAGTCCGTTGTAATCTCTCCGCCGGGGATAAAGGTGTAGGTTTCTCCGATGCACTATCTCACCAAGTCTTGAGTCCGGATACGCTGCCGGGAGAAGGGGGAGGATTGAGAAATATCCGCTGGGGATGAAGTGTTATCGCTTGAGACTGATGTAACATTGCTCGTTGAGTGGAATCACTATTGTGGATTCCTTTGCTCATTGGGAAGTTGTGTTGTGAGTGACACCTTTGTGGGGAACTATTTGTTGACTTTCGCCGTCATCCCACCTCGAACTCGTAGTAAGTACTTTGCATATTCACTTTTCGATGTTTGCAGAGATTTTCATTGTCGAAAAGCGATAATCATTCAAAGCAAACGTTGGACTTATTGCAAATAACAACAAGTAAATTGTAAAGAGAAAGAACTTGTATTCATTTGAAAGGTGGCGATGGCCAAGTAGTTTTATATAAGAAAGGTAAAAGCTATGGAAACAATCTCGTTAAGTTCCAACTATGCTAGTACGCATATATTTCGACTATCTCATCTCTCTCTTGCCGAGAAAGTGAGTAGACCGATCGCCATTTGAATCTTGAATGTGATAGTCTCGAAGGTATGATCTGAAGAGACATAGTCGACGCTTAAATCCCTAACTTTTGCTCTAGACCGCCTTTCGGTTTTCACCACCGATACCTTTTTGCCCAAGCCGCTTTTCGTGTTTTCGACTGCCGTGTACATGTTTTGTATATATCCTTAACTTTGCCCGAACTTTTGGTTCGCCAGATGCCCTTATTTTTGCCTAGGTTCGCCGACCTAGCGGGTCTCTTTATGCGTAGTATTTTTGACTATGTCTGCTCACAGGTGTGGGAAGTCTTCACCATCCATGGTGCTAAGTATCATAGCTCACGGAAAATATGCCTTGACTACAAATGGTCCCTCATAGGTGGGAGTCCATTTGCCCCGGATCACCTGTGGAAGAATGATGCGCTGACTACTAGATCACCGACTTGGTAGACTCGGTGTTTGACCTTCTTGTTAAATGCTCGATCATTCGCTTCGATAACTGTCCATGGCGTATGGATGCGAGTCGCTTCTCATCGATCAAGTTAATCGTCAAGGCGAGTCTGACCCAATCGCCTTCGCCTAACTCGCCTCGGAGGACTCGTTGAGGGTATCTCGAACTCGATGGGTAAGACGGCTTCCATACCGTGATACGAGAGAGAAGGGGTTGCCTCGTGGATGTTCGTGTCAGAAAGCGATAACCATGAAGAGCAAATGGTAACATCTCATGCCAATCCTTGTAAGTCATATCATCTTCTCAGATAATCTTCTTAATGTTCTTGTTGGCGGCTTCCACGCCTGCTCATCTTAGGCCGATATGGAGAAGAGTTGTGATGTTTGATCTTGAACTGCGTGCGTAGTTCGGTGATCATCTTATTGTTGAGATTGGAACCGTTATTCGTGATAATCCTTTCGGAGTGCCATACCGATGATAAGATTATGCTTGATGAATCGAGCCACAACATTCTTGGTAATGATGCATACGAGGTCGCTTCTACCCACTTGGTAAAGTAATCGATCACAAGGATGAAACGATGTCCATTGGAAGTCGGGCTTGATTTTCTCATGATCGCCCCACATTGCAAAAGGCCAAGGAGAAGTTAAAACATTCGAGGTATCGGAGGTACGTGCACTTTGTCGGCATAACCGCACTTGTGACAAGATCGAGCGTGAAGGGTGACAATCGCCCATGGTGGACCAATAGTAACTGTTCTCAAAATCTTCTTAGCTATGGTGTGTCCATCGGAGTGGGTACCAAATTCTCTTCGTAACTCTTCCATGATATGCATTGCTGTCTCGTCTACACAATGGAGTAAGCACAAGTCGGTTGCGCTTGTATAAGATGCCGCCGAGAAAGAATTTGAAGCAAATCTTCTCATGAACTTCTTATCATTAATGTATGCCCTCGCGGATATTCCCGAGTCTCAAGTACCTCTTCACGCATAGTACCAAGGTCTCTCTTCCGCCAAGCTCATAACAATACGCTGGTTCGTCGAACTTCTCAATGATGATCGGGGAGCCTCGTTGTCCCATCCGACCTTGAACATAGACGACATAGTAGCTGCGTCGCCAACCGATTCTCTTCTCGTGGAATATGATCAAAAAGTCTCTTCAAGTAGGGATCAAACTCGAACATGCCTCGATATGGAATGAGATTCGGATGCTTCGATCCCACTCGCCTTAACCGATCGATCACTAAAGTCGAGTCTCCATACACTTGTAAGAACTTGATTCTTAAGTCAATAGCGCCTTTGATACCCATGATGCACGCCTGTACTCGGCCATGTTGTTAGTGCAACTGAAACATAATCTGGCGGTGAAAGGCGGTGTCCGCTAGGGATGTAATGATGGCGCCAATGCCATTGGCGCGCTTGAGGCTCCATCAAAACCATAGTCCATCGATCTTGTTCGTGTCCTTCGTCTGGTTCTTCTAATCAGAATTAGTAAAACATCTTCTGAAATTGAATGCATAGACTGATAGTCATCTACGGCTTGATGAGCCAAATGATCGCCACTACACTTCCTTTGATCGCTCGAGAAGTGTACGATGTCATATTCGGTCAAGATCATTTGCCATCTTGCTATTCTTCCGAGAGAGCTGGTTTCTCAAATATGTATTTTATCGGATCCATCTTGGAAATCAACAAAGTAGTGAGTCAACATATACCCTTAGTCGGCGAGCAGCCCAAGCCAAAGCGCTGCAAGTTTTCTCAAGTCTGAGTATCTTGTTTCAACCGGTAAACTTTTGCTAAGGTAGTATATCGATGCTCTTTTCGACTGCACTCGCCATGTTGCCCCAACACACCCCATTGAGTTCTCTAACACCGTCAAGTACATGATAAGAGGTCTTCCTTCGCAGTGGCATCGTAATAGAGGATTCGTAGGTACCCTTGATTTTGTCAAAAGCGATCCGCAATCGCTGTTCCATTCCACTACTTGATCTTTCTTTAATAACTTGAAGATTGGCTCACAAGTAGCAGCTTAGTGTGCAATGAATCGCAATGTAGTTCAATCGCCCAAGAAACCTCCGACTTCCTTCTCAAAAGGGAGTCGGCATCTCTTGAATAGCTTTAACCTTGGCGGATCAACTTCAATATCTTTACCATCGACAACAAACCCTAGGAGTTTTCCTGATCCGACTCCAAAGGTGCACTTTTAGGATTGAGTCTCACTATACTTCTTCAACCCGTCAAACAGTTTCGAAATGATCAAGATGTTCTTCTTCACGATCGAGCTATCATATCGCTGACGAGACCTCTATCTCGTGATGAATCATGTCATGAAACAATGTCACCATAGCATCGATAAGTGGCGTTCTTCAATCCGAACGGCATGACCTTGTAGCGAAAGTGCCCCACTATGTAACAAAAGTAGTCTTCCATGTTCGGAGCCATTTTGATCGATTGTAACCGAGAAACCATCCATGAAGGAGAAAACCTTATGCGAGCGTGTTGTCAACCGTAACATCAATATGAGGAAGTGGAAATCGCCTTTCGGACTTGCTTTGTTCTCTCTGTAATCCACACATTCGTTTTACCATCCTTCTTGGGCGGGTACCACATTTGCAACCCATCGAGGATAAGAGGTGATGCTAAGAAACCAATTGAACTGCTTCATAACTTTTTGATCTTCTCTCGACATCTCAGACGCATGCGAATTTTTCGTAGGAGAAAACCTTCTTTTTTGGCAATCGTGCACCACGATATCAATGTCTAAACCCGCATGTTCGTATGACCAAGCAAAACCTCAACATAGTCTCGTAGCATCCGAACCAACCTTTCTTTAACTCTTGCTCTCTATCTTGCTCTTTTGATCTTTTTCAAATTCACACCTCAACTTCTTCGTGGTCAGATAACTCTCTTTGTTGTAGTGCCAAGTTCTCTCGGCACTTCACAATCTTCCTCACTTTCTTCGGCTTGGTAGATCGGATTATCGGTCATATTTAGCACTAGCATAGCTGTTATTAACTAGATTCGAGTGATTCGCAGTATCACGGGTGTGTAAGAACACATAGCTTTTGAAGGTGATAAAGTAAAAGAAAGAAAACAAACAATTGAATGCAAAAGTCCAACGATTTATTGAATGAAAATACGCAAACGATGATAATAACCTCGCAAACGAGCCATGATGCCCCGGCAAGGCACTAGGCTTTCAAAGTTTATTGTTCAAAACATAAAGAAAATAAAAGCAAAACAAAACAAGAGCAATTACTCCGGCTAAAGGAGATTGGTATGACGCCTTCGGCCTTCCAATTGTCGAGCCCATGATCGGAGTTGGGAAGATCCACTTGTCGATGTCAAGCCGTTGTCGCCGCCTTCTATAGCATGGATTCCACTGCTAATGCGAAAGGAAGTTGGCCGGCACGTCAGCGATCATCTTCTCCCTTGATGGTGAAGCCTAAACCACTTTTGTCAAATTTGAAAGGAAGATTAGGAGCTGTCCCCAAATAGTACTACCTTCTTCACAACAGCTTGAGCATCTTTCAAAGAGGCCATCCTAGGCGGAGCTCAACTTGGAGCGACGGGGAGTCAATGTGCATGACTGGTATTGTTTCAAAAGCTTGACAGAGTCTCAAGAATTCACCTCCATCTCAAGGTATCGGAATGACCAGATGACCGACCATATACTCTTCTTCACCACATGTGACAACCTTCCCTTTCACCGGTATTTAGTTTCTGAGAGGTAATATACCGCCCCATGTATCCAAGGGCCCAAGTAGACAAGAGTAAGTGGACGGATGTCCATGACAAAGAGAGTAGAGTCAAAAGTCGGGAACCGACTTTAACAGCAGAGTGAGCTCCAAGTACTGTGCGCTTAGAACCATCAAAAGCTCTCACGATAATGTCACTGGTCTCGTAACCAACCCTTCGACATCGTCGATCAAAAGCAGCCGTAGGATATTCAGCGTAACCGTGTCAACCAAAACATGAGATAAGGTAGTACCTTGCATTCACAGAGATGCAAGGCCTTGTTATGTTTCTTTCCAAGGAGTCAAATCAAGATCGAGAAGCCTAGGCCGTTGTTGGCAGCCAGTGCTAGCAATACAAACTCGACTGGTCGGTGGTAGTGTCTTGGTACGTGAGCATTCTTCGAAACTTCACCAAGGCATTAGCATGAGCCTCGAGCATAAGAGCAAAGCGAGCATGGATATCTTGGACGGAGTCTGTCCCAACTGCTCCACAACATTGTAATCACTCTTCTTGATGATCTTAATTTCCTCCATTTCTTGTTTGAGGTGTCTTCAAGAACTTCCTTTGGTACTTCGTTGAGCAGATGAGCCACCGATTCCTTCCTCTAGCTGGGATGTTGATTGAGTAGGAATGCGAGGAGTCGCAGTGTCTTTTGGAGGAGAGATCTCGAGAGAATACCCTTCCGGTTCGGTCACCATCGATCCTGATGTTGTCAATGTCGAATAGAAACTTCAGCAGTAAGATCTTCAATGGTCGAGGATCTTGTTTGACGCCATGATAGTAAACATCGCCCATAGTTCCAAGGATAGCCTTGTCGAGGAATATGGAACGGTCTTGAGAAGTGATAATGAGAGATGCCACCTAGGCACTGGATCGCAGAGGAAATCCTTATGTTAACATCAAGATAATCTTCGGGAAATCGTCACCCCATCCGTCGCCTTAACATCTTCAATAGGAATTTTGTAACTATCGTGACAAGTGTACTTCACCATGTAATCATACTTTCCACTTGGCTGCCCCAAGGTATCCCACACGATGGCACAGCTTCGCTCGCATTGTCGATCTTCAACTTAGACATTTCTCACACTTCCGCAGGTGGTTTCAAATAGTATCTCACGGTTATCCATCATGCACCGAACACGCTTCTCAACCAAGCACAACCATCAGCACATGGGCACCAACGACAATCCTCCGGGCATCCCGGATTGACACCGCTTGCAACAAATTCTTCTTAATACCATCGAGGAATGGTCAAGTCATCTATGTTGAAAACATAAGTATCGCCACCGAAGATTGGAACCCTTGTCATGGTTAGGCATAGGAGCGTTGATCACATTCGAGTTTCAACCGAGGATCAAATTCAATCCGCTTAGCTTCAATCATATCTTGAATCTTGTTCTTCGTGAGCCCAACAATTGTCGATCGTGCCTCGGGCTGTTGGAATGGTAAGCACACTTAGCATTTGATTGTACGAGAGGAAGTGTTGACATTCGAGGAGGATCCTCAAAGTAATCACTGCTTTCAACATGTGTTGCAAGGCTTGCGACAATGGCATGTTGATCTTCAGAACCGCTCGTGGCACGCTCGCCACGCGTTGTCTCGCCGAGGTTGTGCCGATGTAGGATCGAGATCACAACCGCCCCCACAGATTGAGCGCGGTCGGTCTTGGCTCTTTTCCGACCATACAAGATTGGCTTCTTTCTTAGCACCAAAAGATCTCTTTGCAGATTTGAAGATGTCTCTATCTCGAATCTTTCCACTCTTGATACCCTTCAACGCTCACTCATCAAATATCTCGGTGAATCCGGATGAAGAATTTCCAATCGATGATTGAAGAATGGCCTGTGTTGTTCCCATAAACATATCAACTAACTCCCTATTGGAAAAGGGTGGTTGAACTCACCGCTAGATCTCTCCACTTCGAGCATACTTTGAACTTCTCGTCACGACCCATAGACATGCTTTGTAGTTGCATGCGAGTGGGTGTCAATTCAGATTGTACTCATATTGTCTAGAAAGCATCACCAAATCACCCAAGTACGGATACGGTCATTCTCTAGTCGATAGTACCATTCCAACTGGTTCCGACAAACTTTCTTGAAAATAGTGCATCCACACCTTTCACATCAAGGGGTTGATCTTCGGACATAGGACTTCAAATGCAGCTTAGGGCAAGACATGCCATCATATTTGGCAAAAGTAGGAACTTTGAACTTGGGAGGAATCACAACACTGTGAACAAGACTTAGATCATCAAAATTCGGACATTTTCAAGTTTTCCACAAAGATTCAGACGGTCTTCAAGTTGCTTGTACTTGTCATCTTCATCGAGTGTTGGCTATAGTCGAGTGATCCTCTCCTTTCTTTGGCTCACCTTCATCACCCTTGGTACTCCTCAAGATGGACACTTCCTTCGAGAGCTCAATACTACCACCACCTTAGGACCCCTTTGAAACGCTCTACCCATGTTGAGGAGACCAACAACCTTCTTCTTCTTGTTGATGAGCTTCTTCAAATCTTCTTGGCCTTGGACCAAGTTGGTGAACATCTCGCTGAAAGTGAGCATTCGAGCTTGAGATCTTTGACATTGTTCAAGAGCCATTTCGCTAAAATAAATAGCGAGCAAATGAGAAAACCAATCTCCAATGTACCGTGATGCAATGTTATGCTATGATATGCAATGTTTATGCGAATGCAATGCAATGTTTTCAAGGACCTAAGAGATTTAAATTTGTTAAACAAGCAATGAGCAAACATTTATTAGTACTTCATTATTCTTTTTCTTTTAAGTACAAGAGATAGTTCAAAACAATAAAGAGAACATAAACATCCTAAAGCTCTAAGTCTCCCATGGGCGCCTCTTGGTGCCGATGTAGGCGTGATGTTTCGCCTCGTGAAGTAGCTTTGTCAACTCTAACACTTTCTTCTCGCTATGAACACGAGCTTCAAAGGTATCCCTTCTTCTTTTAGTTGAATCCAGATCTCTTCAAGTCTTCAAAATCAGTAGGCATGTCAGATGGAGAACAAGATAGGTACGCCACCTATAGCAACAGTTCCATAATTACGGTAGAACAAAGTGAATGGCATCATGAGGTTTTGAGCCTCGAGCTCGCACCCATTTGAGGTAAGGTTCCCAAGGAATGGAGTTCGGTGCCCCAAAGTCTTGGTATCGCCTTCTTTACCATGCCCCAAGCATGTATAAACCTTCGCTTAATTCGAGATCGTGATTGTA
Source organism: Vicia sativa (assembly GCA_021764765.1). NCBI lineage: Eukaryota > Viridiplantae > Streptophyta > Magnoliopsida > Fabales > Fabaceae > Vicia > Vicia sativa. The sequence goes on from CM038797.1 coordinate 111,200,586, forward strand.
GTCGAACACAACATCTGGAGAAGCATATCATGTGGACCATCTCTTCGAGCAAAACCAAACCGACGTGAGAGCTAGAGAAGGGTTGTAATACCTCCCTTATACCAAGGAGCGGTACATTAGGGAATTCTCCACAACGCTCAATGAATGTGAAATCCTTTTGAGAGAAAAGATTCCAACGGATATCTGAATGAGAGAGTGACATCAATCTTTGCGACCATCTCAACCTTTGTTCGTTCTTCAAAACTGATGGAGGAAGGTGCGAAATAAACCACCTTGAAAGTAAAGGTATACAACACATGAGAGTTCCTTGTCGCTTAGTAGTACGAGTGTGGAGAGAATGTAGGATGTCTCCAAGTAAAGTAGGCACTGGATTGCGGGTAAGAAACAACTTGATGGAATTGACATCTATGAATTGATCCGAGTTAGGAAATAGAACCAAACCATAAATTAGCAAGGCCACAATGTTTTCAAATGCATGGAAACTCATAACTTTGAGGAATTCTCGGGCTTTCTTAATTAAGAACTTGGAAAGTAAACCCTTAACTCCACTTCTAGTTTCCCAATTGGCTTCAATGTCTGAGCGCTTAAGATGTAAGGCTGATGCGATGTCTTCAACTTAGGAACCTTTTCCAAACCGTGAATGGCATTTGGTCAAGAATAGGTATCCCAAGTAGCTTAGAGAACTCTTCCAAGGTAGGAACCAACCGATAACTGGAATGTAAAGCAATGGTGTTTCGGATCAAAGAACCTGAATAGACATGCATCATATCTTCTTCAAAACCGAGATAACCAAATCAAGTAGATAACCATGTCTTTGATGAACCGAGCATGGTCGGAATTTTCAAACCAATTCTTTGAGTTGAGAAGGATACCCATGAAGTTGATTCGGATAGTCTTTCTAGAAGCCATAATCCCTACAAAATGAGCAAAGATAAACCTTAGGTCCTTGAAATAGTTAGAAATGATATGCAATGCGAATGATGTCATGATGTCATGTTTAGCACACACAAACAATTCACACAATGAGCCTAGGGTTAAGGCTTGCATGAGGTATAGGTGATTACCCTACCAAAAGTTTGAGTTGGTTCATCCCGTCCTATAATAGTAACCGGTTCTAGGAATCTCATATCACGATTTTCTCGAGGCGCTTATTTCAATACGACGCCAAGTGGTCGATCGAAAATGTCCCAAAAGTCTAATCTCAATGAGCGTAGCATCGAGTATCAACCAACCTCGGTTCACCAAAGCCGCCATCTCACTACCTTCTAATGGCCAAGATGGGTCAATTAAGGTTCTAAAAGTTTAGTTAGCTTGATGACACCACGCAGAAGCCAAATACTATCTTCAACTTGGGAATGAAGAGTATCGACAACCAAAGTGTCACGCTAACGTAGCCATCATGTTGACCGCGTAGTTATATCGCCTAGCGGTCGCGATGATCTAATGCTACTTACCTAAAAGGAAACCCGGATCCGGGTGTAGGATCCCCCAACAATATAATACCCAAGCAACCCTTAAAGATAAAGCATACAATTCAAACAGAAAGCATTAAAGGTTATCTAGAAATCCCTAAGGCAATTCTCTCTTTTGGGTGTGTCCCCAGCAGAGTCGCCAGTTCTGTAATACGGTGAACTGACTTTGTAGGATTTTTGTATCCAAATGTGCGGATAGAAAGAGTCGCCACCGACTTTTATTTTTATCCAATTAAGGGAAGGTAAAAGTAATGAAAAGACCTTCGTTAGATTCTCGAGTTCGAGAGAATGGTTATGAAAAGGGAAGGTATTAGCACCCTTTCCATCCGTAGTTATCTACGGGCTCTTAGTTGCTCTAGATCACTTTTTAAAATTGCTTTTGGTGTTTGACAAAGATGTTTTGAAAGAGGCATTTCGCTTTGACTTTGTAATGACTCATGTAGGAGTGTATACAAAGTGTTCGGAAATGTTTTTGTTTTGAAAAGAATTTGAACTTTGAAAAAGTGTGTGTGAAAAGCATTTGATAGAGCAAGCAACTAAAAGACTTATTTACCCACTCGTAATTGGTCGCTTTGTTGTACTTACATTCCTTTAGAATAGCGCTAGCCATACCATTAGTTAGTAGGTAGCTCCATTCGCTGGATGTAAACGGACATTCGGGGACATCGGATGGTCATAGAAGGCAACTTGTAGGAAGTATCCTAGCACATCAAGGACTATCATCATTTTTCGTAGGCGACAATCGGGTCAAGATCATGTATTCGGAGGCGACATCGTGGGTCTTATGATCTTTGTATCGAAGGGACTATGATGATTTGTTTGAAGGCAACGGTGCTAGAATACCTCTACGCTCGAGGGACATGACCATTTTGAATCGAAAGGCATCGAGAGAATTACCCTAAGGTGCGTGAAAGAAGTGTGTCAAATTCAGATATTTTATCTTGAAGATTATTGTGAGCTATGTCCAATTATTATCTTGCCATACACGCCTAGTTACTAGCAATTGATAAGGGTGCGAAAGTAAAATGCGGAATGTAAAGTGCGGAAAGATAAACCTACGCTATTACATGGCTTTGGGGCAGATACATAATTTAAAATGCGGAAAATAAAACCCTAGATTAAACTATTACAACCCATGAACAATTACATTATTGGAAAAATAGAATGATAAAAGAAACGTCCAAACGGAGCAACCCGTGAAAGAATGAGAAATCTGAAAATACGAGATGAATTGAATAAGAGGAAAATGTTAGAAAATGCAAATTTTAATATGAGAAAATTAATATATGCTGGAAATAAGATAAATATATTAAAATAATTTTTGGGATTTTTGAAAAGATTTAATAATTAAAATGCAATTTATAATGATTTAAATGCTAAAATAAAATAAAATAAATATGCATGCAAAATTATATTTTTAATTTATTAAATTAAATAAACATTTTATGAAAATAATGTAAAAAGAAAATATTTTTGGTAATTTTAAATGCAGAATAAAATATGAAAAGAATTAAAATTGAATGCAAAATATTGAAAATAATGAAAAATAGGAAAATAGAGTTTTGTAAAAAAGAAACCAGAGTTGGTCTTAGCATGGTTCGAACCGGCGTCCTGGCCTTCAAACCTTGAGATCCTTCACTCTGACCGCTACGCCATGTGTGCATCCGTGTTTGAAAACCGGAACGAGTGAAATACAAGCACGGCCGCTCCTATTGCCTCGCTTCGCGCCACTTCGCCTTCTCCAATTTGAATTTCAAAAGTCCGGCCGCCATGGTTCGACGCTATGTTCCGGCAAACTGAAAATCAAGCACGCATAATATAAATACATTCTAAAGCCATGGTTCGATTGGAAACATCATTCGAGTGCAATGGTATGGTCTTGAGGTCCAATTTTTCCGCTTAAAGAAAACCTAAACGGCACAGAAACCCTAACAATGGCAATACGTGTTCGCCATAGAAATTGATTAAAGCACCCGTAAAGCTTGCAAACTCATCACTAATCACAAAAACAAACACAAAACATGTTAACAATGCATGAATCAAAGAATACGATTTTTGAAATTTCAAGAACAAACCAAATTCGGTTTTCGTGATTCTTGATGTTTTGAGAGTAAGGGTCCTGGTCGATCGAAGTCGCAAGGAACACAATGGAATGCTTGAATCGCTGAATCGAGCAAAACTAGGGTTGTTGCTTCAAGTGCACGAAATTTTGACTTTAGGTTAGGGTTTCTGGAGCAATTTTTTTCCTTTTTTCTTGATAGGTATGCATCATATATTTATACTGGATGGATTTGGAATGGTTTTTGGAAAGAATTGATCAACATTCAATGGAAATCAAATTTGATATTCTCATGAAATCAAATTTTCAAATTTGTCCAATTTCAATCCAATCTTGCCAAATTTGATCCAATTTCAAATTGTTGGCATTTGTGAGTTAATTGACCTTAAGGAAAGAATAAAATCAATCTTTGCATTAATTTCAATTTTATAATTTATTTTAAGATTTAATTTGCATTTAAATGAATAAATTACAAATTAAATAGAAAAATAAATCAAAAATTCGTGGCTTTGGGCTTGACACTCCTAATTGCTTGAGGAACAAGTTAGATGAAGAAAAAGTAGGCCCATTTGCAAAAGATTTGATTTTTGAAGTATCTCTTTGTGCATTCTTCCAAAATTGCCCAACTTGTAGATGGTGTAACTTGCTCAATTTTCCACATTTTTGAGTGTTCTTGGACTTTTGAAAGCTCTAAGAGTCCTCTAACCAATGTCTTTGGTCTCATCTCAATTGAGTTACCATGCTCAAAATATCTTCAAAACAAAAGTTGACTTTTGTTGACTTTGAAAATGACCTGAATGTTTTGAGCTATACCTCTCAAATGAAGCATTTTTGGACATTCTTGTGAGACATGAAGTTGTAGAGAATTGAATTTCCTTCAAAACAAGAGGTGGTGGAAAATTTCTGAGAAAGTATGAGAAAGTTATGATCACCAAAGTTCAGCTTGACTTTTCATCTAGAAACCCTAATTTAGAAAGTTTGACTTTTGGGCAAATCTTGAGTTTTCTTGATGAATCATGATCAACCCTTGATCAAATGATGAATGTAACTTCAAAATGAGGATGTTGACCAAAAATCAGAAGTTTTGACTGTATGTTGACCACAGTTGACTTTTTGTCCAATACACTCGATTTTCAACCATCTGAGCAATTGTTTGAGGAAACTTGACTTGTGAGGCTTGAAACTTGACATGGAGAATCTTTGAAGCATATGAGGAGGCATGAATATCATTGGAGATGTTGGAAATCCATCTTGGCTTGAGAGATATCAAACCCTAGTTTGGGTTGATTGTCTAGGAGAGAGTTTGTCTAATCAACTCTTGAGGAATCCTTGAGTAGGGATGTATGAAATATCTTTGAGAAGATGGAGGGCAAATTTTGGGGTATGACAAGGGGTAAACTGAGAGTTACTCCGGGTCAAAAGACTAGTAGGGCAGATGCTATTTCTAGGATTGTTTATTTCAAATGTGGGCAAGCTGGCCATAAGAGTTTTGCTTGCAAAGCTGATGTGAAGAGGTTTTTTGTTTGCATAAGTTTGACATGCAATATCTCGATCGCCAACATAAGGATATGTTATGTTTCAACTGTGGTGAAGAAGAACACCTTAGTAGTCAATGCTCAAACCAAAGAAGGGACCAGCTAGTGGAAGGCATTTGCTTTGATGAGAATCCATCACCTAGTCGTGATGTATCATTAGAGGTACATGTTTCATTAATAGTACGCCCTTAATTACTATTATTGATATTGGTGCTACTCATTGTTTTGTTGTTGCTGATTGTTTTAAGAGATTGGGTCTTATGTTGTCCTCTATGAATGGAGAAATGGTAGTCGAAATTCCAGCTAAGGGATCGATGACTACTTCTCTTGTATGTTTGAATTGCCCTTTGTCAATCTTCGACAAAGACTTTGCTGTTGATTTGATTTGTTTGCCGTTAAGCGGACTAGATGTGATCTTGGGTATGAACTGGTTAGAATGTAACTATGTTCATATCAATTGTTATGACAAGTCTTTGAGGTTTTCTATCCCTGAAGAGGAAGGAGTTGGTTTGTTGACTGGTAAGCAGTTAAAGCGATTGATGCAAGACGAAGCATAGATGTTCTCGTTGATGGCGACGTTGTCTGTTGAGAATTAAGTTAGACTAGATGAGTTTCAGGTGGTGCGAGAATTTCCTGAAGTGTTTCCTGATGAAATTCCTGATGTACCTCCTGAAAGAGATGTTGAATTTGCGATTGATCATGTACCTGGTACCAGACCTGTTTCTATGGCACTGTACAGGATGTCTGCATCTGAGTTGTCAGAACTGAAGAAGCAATTAGAAGAGTTGCTTGAGAAAAGGTTTGTAAGACCAAGTGTATCTTCATGGGGAGCGCCTCAGTCCAACAAGCCTTGTAGCGACCGTCACACCTCACCTACCAAGCCATGCGTGACGACCGTCACGCCCTCTTCAAATGGTCCATAACATGCTAGGCTAAATTTATTTATCATGATGTAAGGTCATATAGCTGACGGGGCTTAGCAACTCCATTCGATTCATTTTGTTTTAAAAGAATAACTTTCTGGTTTCAATTACTAGTTCTAAATAACAACTGTTTTGTTATGAGAGTAAAATACAGATTAGAAGTTAGGATCAATAAAACGAGAGTTTGAGATAATAATTGGACATTATTAATTGGGCATCAGCTTAAAATACAGCGAGAGCACTTTTAAGTTGATTAGGTTTTATTTGTTTTCAAAAATTATTTTTAAACTCTAATTGAAACAGCGAGAGCATTCACTTAGGTTTGATTGTAGGATCTGAATCAATAAACACGAGAGTGTGAGAAGAGGATTTTCAAACAAATATTTCCTACTGAAACTGCTTTGATAATTCGAGTTTAAGTCGATGAGTTGTTAAATCCCCAAAGTCCGACCATTACATACCAATATTCCCATCTCAATCTAAACTATATTATAATCGCTATGTTCCCTAACCTAATTGTTACATTATTAGCCTTAGATTTACGTAGTAACCTTAGATAACAGAGGTCGAAATTTAGTCCTCGATATGATAATCTTTAAAGCTACACGCGATAGGATCAGATACTTATGTCTAGATTCTTTAAGACATAAAGTCGCGATCAGGCTATTGCGTAACTTGTTTGTGTTTGCTATTTATTTGAGCATAACATCATGACATCATACCATCATAACATTTCATTAACCATTTCAAGGACCTAGGGATTTATCTTTGCTCTTTGTTGCATGGTTATGGCTTCCGTACTCAGGAAAACTATCCGAATCAATTTTGGGGATACCTTCTCAACTCAAGGAGTTAGTCTCAGAAGTTCCCGACCACTCTTATTTCATCAAAAGGCATGGTTATCTACTCAATTTGGTTACTTCCGGTTTTGAAGAATATATGATGAGTGTCGTATTCCAGTTCTTTGATCCAAAACATCACTATTTTACCTTCCTAGACTATCAGTTGGTACCTGCAATGGAATAATTCTCTAAGCTACATGGGATGCCCATTCTTGATCAGACACCTTTCACCGGTCTAGAGAAGACTCCAAGACCTGAAGACATTGCAGCAGCTTTACACCTAAAATGGTAAGACATTGAAGCTAATTGGGAAACAAGAAGTGGAGTTAAGGGTCTTCTTGCTAAGTTTTTGATAAAGAAGGCTCAAGAATTTTTAAAAGCTATGAGTCTCCATGCTTTCGAAGACGTTTTGGCTTTATTAACTTATGGCTTGGTGTTATTCCCTAATACAGGCCAATTGATAGATTGTGAACACCATTATGATATTTCTCACTCATAACCCTGTGCCTACTTTTCTCGGAGATATTATGCATTCTATCCACACTCGTACTATGAAGAGACAAGGCACTCTCATGTATTGCATACCGTTATCATCTAGGTGGTTTATTTCACACCTTCCCCGATCACTAATGAAGAATGAACAAGGTCTGAGGTGGTCTCAAAGGTTGATGTCACTCTCTTATTCAGATATTCGTTGGTGTCTCTACCCTCAAGAATATCTCACTTTCATTGATAGTTGTGGGGAATTCCCTAATGTGTCCCTCTTTGGCATAAGAGGAGGTATCACTTACAACCCTTCTCTAGCACTACGTCAGTTTGGTTATGCTTGAAGAAATGATCTTCATGATATGCTTATCCAAGGCATTGTATTTAATTATGACGATGATCTCCAAGTTTATCGTCGAAGATTTGTGCACGCTTAGGGCATGGTGAAGAAGACTAATACAAAGACTTTGGGGCATAAAATTTTTGTTCCTTAGGAACCTTACCTTAAGTGGGTGTGAGATCGTGCTCAAAGTCTCATGATCCCATAAACTTATATCCTACTGGTAATCGTGGAACCTATTGTTGAAGGTGATGAGTCTTATACCATTCTCCATCCAGATATGCCCATTGAACTTTAAGAGTCAAGAGATCCCGATTTAACTTAATGAGGAAAGGGACACCTTGAAGCTCGCTATGCAAGCGAGAAAAATGTTAGAGTTGATAAAGCTACTCAATAAGGAACAAAGTTTTAATGTGTATGTTAACACAAAGAGGAAGGCCTCAAGGTTTAGAAAACACTTAGAAGGGGGTTGAATAAGTTTTTCCTCTTTAATTTTCTTTACGTAACAAGCTTAACAATGTAATTATTTTTATCCCGCACGCTTGAAACTCAAACTACTTAATCCACCCGCTAAGGTGATTTCGCTCTCTCAACGAGGACTTAATTTACTATAATCAAATTAATTACAATTACACAACCAACTTTCATGATTAACAATATAGTGCACAAGCCAACCGCAAGTGACTAACCTCTAAGACTCTCTATTCCTAACCCTCTTGAGAAAATTGACCCAACTAGTCTCTCAAGGAACAATTATAAATTAACTTCTAACAATAGTGTATTTAGTTTGCTTCAAACAAGCTTTATCACAACTGTGATGTTTCACACTGAGTTTCAGCTCAATACAAACAATGACAAACTCAAAGTATTTCTTTTCTAGATTTTTGTTCAATGTAAGTTTTATAATGATAGTTCGTTGTCTTCTTTGAATGCTTGAACATATATATAGCTTTCAGAATATTTCTGTTGCGTGTCTTGAACAAAGAGAGTGCATTAAATGTTGCTTGTCTGATTGTACTTTGTGTTTTCCATGTACCTCGAACTTTGTTCCACTTGAGTACTTCAATCGTCTTAGTTTTAATCAATTAACAGTACTGTAGCAGACTTGGTCTTAGAAGATGATGTCTTAATAACTCATTTTTCTTTATCTTCTGTAAGCCTTTAGCTTCTAACAGAGGTTGCTTTAACTTGCTCTTATCAGAGGTTGCGCTTGCATGCTTCTTTCAGAAGTTGCTTTCAGTATGCGTGTTTAGAAGTTCCATTCATCTTTAGAACTTATAATTATTTATCCGCCAAAGATAATTTGATATTTCACTTTCTAGAGTGCTTGAGTCAGAACATCATCTGAAATGAAAACAATACTTATCAGAGTATCATATTTACTATACAAAATTTATTTCACTTGTTATAATCAAAACTTTAAGATATGATTAGAACCAAAATATGTTCTAACAGCGTCCATGGGAGACCTAAGAATTAGGAGCTTTACTTTATGTTGGAATTTCTTTTGTATTTACTGATTAACTAATAAAAGTTTTTTCCTTTTGTCTACCAAATTTAAATCTCACAAGGTCCTTGAAAACATTGCATTGCCTATCATATCATATCATTTCATAATAGGTACTCTAAAGAACGATTTTCTTATTCTCTCGCTATTCATTTCAGTAGAAATGGCTCTCGAACAAACTATAAAAGATCTCTAGGCTTGGAATGATCAGTTCCAAGAAATGTTCATCAACCTGACCAAAGCATAGGAAGATCTAAAAGAGCTCATCACCAAGAAAAAGAAGAAGAAGATATCTGGTATTCTCAACAACGGAAGAAGATTGAGAGGTCCGGCAAGGCAATGTACTTGAGTTCTTAGGAAATAGTGGTGAAACCGAAGGAAGTATCAAGGCCAATGAAGGAAAAAAATCATGGGTCTGAAGAAGAGGAAGAGGAAGATTATCTGAGTGAGAAATATCCTCCTGGTGATGAGAAGTATAAACAACTTGAAGATCGTATGAATGCTGTGGAAAATCTGAAAATGTCAGGTTTGAACTTCGATGATTTAAGTCTGGTTCCAGGAGTGGTGATCCCTCGTGAGTTCAAAGTTCATGCTTTTGCAACGTATGATGGTATTTCTTGCCCGAAGCTTCAATTAAAGTCCTATGTTCAGAAAATTAAACCATACACTACTGACAGGAAGTTGTGGATGCATTTATTTCAAGAGAGTTTGTCTGGAGCACAGTTGGAGTGGTATTATCAGCTGGAAAATACCCACAATCATCCATGGAATGATTTGGCAGACGCTTTCTACAAGAAGTACTAGTACAAAGCTGAATTGACACCGACCCGTATGCAGTTACAGAGTATGTCTATGGGCCATGATGAGAAATTCAAAGAGTATGCCCATAAGTGGAGAGATTTAGCAGACGGAGTTCAACCTCCCCTGTCTAACAGGGAATTGTTTGATATGTTCATGGGTACATTAACAGGTTCATTCTTCAATCATATGATTAGAAATTCTTCGGCCGGATTTACCGAGCTAATATTGAAAGAGAACATATTGAAGCTGAAATCAAGAGTGGGAAGATTCAGGCCGGGGCATCCTCAAGTGTTGTGAAGAAGTCTTTTGGTGGGAAGAGAGAAGCCAGTGTTGTGTATGTCTATAAGGGTCTTGATAAAAATGATCGTCATCCAAATGGGGGGGATCTCCAACTCGTACAAGGCAACCTCAACAAGACAATATGCGTGGTTAAAATGCGCCAAGAAGACAATTCACAAGGATCAATATACCATTATCTCAAGCACTGCCACATATATTAAAAGCAGAGCTGATTAGTTTAAGGGATCGTCCCCAGCATGTTAATACGTCATCCCTTAAATACAATTCCAATGCAATATGTGCATACCAATCCAATAGCTCTGGACATGACACGAACAACTTTTGGGCTCTAAAGAACAAGATTCAAGACATGATCGAAGCTCAGGAGATTGAATTCAACCCTTCTGTTGAAACTCCAAATGTGATTACTGCACCCAAGCCTAACCATGGCAAGGGCGTCAATGCCGTTGATGATGAATCTTATGTTTTTGCTGTGAGTGAGTTGACCCACTCCCCTGATGGTTGTCAAGAGGAACCTGTTGCAAGTCGGTTTATTTCCTGGGTGTTTCGACAATTGCGACTACTGTGTGTCTCAATCCAATGGATGTGTATGGTTGAAAAGAGGTATTCAGCGCTTGATGGACAACCGAGAATTTTTGTTCATGAAAACCATGTCTATAGAAGGTTTGTGTGAGGATGTTTCCAAAGGTTTGAAAATTGAAGACGTGGAAGGACAAGGCGACAAAGAAGAAATTTATCGTAGTTCGATACCATGTACCCCAAAATTCACCCTCTTCTTTTCGTGATTTATGGCTTATAATTCGATTGCATAAACATACACGTAGGTGCATGCATATCATTGATCATGGGGTTATCGTGTTCAAAACATTCCAAGTACGAAAGAAACAAATGTGTTTCAAATTTATCTTAGATCATTTTGAGCCAAGAATCAATGTTTCTCGGTTCGTACGACTATTTACAAGATTTTTGGTCGAAGCTATTTTGGCATGGTTCCACAATCTCTAGAATCATATCAATATGTCCTCCGATTATCTCGCTCAGTGTGGAGGTCATTTCACAAGAAATCGAATTTATTCGCTTATTTCTCAATAACGTGGATTTTGGGTTTCCAATGCTTCGGCACCGAGAGCGTATCTCACAGCTCGTCATGTGTTTTCTTATGAATTTTACTGGCATGTCCTCTCATTTTTATCTACAATTTTATTTGAAAGCGGAAGCAAGTTATATGAGGAAGGTCCCCGAAAAATTCAATTTCTCAAGAGGATTAAACTGAATTTTAGTGCTGAACCGTGTATTCTGCCCACTAAAAAGTTCATATCTCTTAGATGGAAACTCGAAACTGAGCGGCACCAATTTCTAAAATTCCATATCGAACCCTTCTACAACTTTCATTTACAACTCGGGAGCTGATTCCTCACCTTTTAAGACCAGTTTTTTATTCTTCGGACACAAATTTGAGCTGGACCGAGCAATTTTCATCTAATACGTGAACTTCAAAAAATCATATTTCGCTTGTTTTTTATCGAAACGAGATGGGACCAGTGTCAAAAGTTCAAAAATTTTGTTAGATTCGGTTGTCTCATAAACATTCACTTGCAAATTTTGATCAGAAGATCCTCGTTCGAGGCATTTTCTCCGCGAAGAGCGCATTGGGAATTCTGCATGTGTCAAACGCCCGAAAACTGTGCTGAAACTTCAAAAATTTATATCACCTTGACCGTTCATCCAATCGCGTCGAAATTTTGATTCACTCAAGCAAAATCACGTTCCGGAAATTTTTCATTTACATTCCGACTTCAAATTCGCATTAATTAGGCTGCTTTTGGACCTGCTTTGCACAACCACCTCAAACCACCAACAACCACCTCAAACCATCAACAACCACCACCGAAATTCCAAAACCACCGCGCCGGAAAAAAATTTTCTTATTTTTTTTTCTTTTCCTCTCCTTCTCCGGTACAGCTCCATACTCTTCTATTCCCTCTCAATTCTCAAGGATCAAATCAAGCTTTTCATCAATCAAGAACATTGAAGAGCGTTCAAGGTGTCGAGGTGTCGAGGTGAAGAGTTGAAGCTTTGCTCTTCATCAATTCTTCAAGGATTCAAGATCCTCCTCTCTTATTATCATCAATTCAACTTTGATTTGGTATTTTCTTGGAGAATTACAAGATTTTCCTCATCAATTTCAACTCAAAGCTTCAAGTACAAGTAAGTGCTTATTTACTTAAGTGCTTATTTCAATCGATTTTTCAATTGTTGAATTTCTTGAAATTGAATATTGAGATTGTTTGAAAATTCCGTGTGGATACTAATTATAGCATTTGTTTTGTCGAATTCATTGATCTTGATCCGTTTTTGGAGCCTTAAAGGTGTCGGTGTGAAACTTTCTACACACTACACACACCTAGACTTGTGTTGTGACTTTGCATTGTATTTAGGTACTTGATGTGAGCATTTTGGATCACAAATTATATGATCATGCATCAAGTAATATGTAAATTCTTTGACATGCATTGAATTATTAATTTGAGGCTTATTTCGTGCATTGAAATTATGTTGAAATGTAGAAACTAACACCTAGTTTTTAGGTACACTTGCACTACACCTACACATTGCTCTGACTTTCCCATTGCACGAGGGAATACGTAGGCATCTTGTCACGGGGCTCGATCGAGCAAACTTTGTAAATACTTCCTTCTTTTCCCCGTGTTTTCTTTACTTTCCTTTCTTTTTCGTGATGCATTCTCTTTCAAAGATACGATATATCAATTAAGCAAGAAATAGATTTGAACACACCCATTAGATAGAAGGTAGAAGTGGATACCGTAGAGTACTACGGGCGTGTTGGTGCTAATACCTTCCTTCAAGCGTAATAGATTCCTTTACTCTATCTCTCGGTCGCAAGACCGCGTTTTATCCCTTTTAGGTTTTCGATGCTCACCTTTCTCCTTTGTGAGATAAAAATGTTCGATGGCGACTTCATTGATATAGTTATCGGATGATGTTCACCGGTTGTTTTAGTGCCACGGGTATCCTAACCACTCTTGACCTATGCAAGCACAAATATAAACACTTATCGAGAATTACCTCCCTATGCGATGAAGGATTTTAAACAAACTAAACACAATTAGCAAATGTACGCCTAAACGGGTCTTTAAATAAACCAGGGTTCCCGAACATGCTCTAACTACTAAGCCCCTTCATACATCTCTATTCCTAGTTCTCATGGCAAGGAAAGCGGTAAACCCTACTTCTCATGCTCTAGAAAAGCAAGAAAAGAATGCGTAAACAAAGTAAAATAAATACCAAACGGATAAAGATCCAAGAGCATCGCGAGCTAAGAAATACTCCGAAAACATCGAGTAAACTGCCATCAACAAAGCAATAATAAGAAACAACTCGATCAATATAATCCACAAGGTGATATCGTGCAATATGTGCATGTAGCAAACAAGTCCTCATAACAATCGGAACACCTGCACAAAGATACATATCCAGACAAAACAACAGAATACGTGTTTCTCGTAATATGAGAGAAGACAAAGCAAAATGCTTCAAACACAAATGTAACCACGAGAGAAGTGGTATGTTAGTGTACCAAAATTAGGTACCTAACAAAAACTTCCTCAATGTACCTTGCACAAGTCAACAAACATGTCAAAAATAACAAGGAAGCGGGAATATAATTGCATATTCACATCACATGTCAAAATATGATCCAAAGGTGAAGAAATGGAATGTAAATGTGTATAGAAATACAAGAATGGAAAACCGGGAAGCAACACACACATAATTCAAAAAAACTCATGAATGATATCAAAATCGATCTAAGTCCATCACAATAGTTCTCAAATGCAATGCTAAACATAGTTAGAGACCTAGAGTAGTTAGAAATAAAAAATCTATACTAAAATGACTTAAAATGCATTATTTACAAAGAAAACCAAGCATGAAAGGTGGATTCTTAATAGATGGCAGCAACTAAATTCTCTAAAGCTTTCCTAAACATCTAAACAAATGGAGGAAAGGATCACAAACTAAACATGCAAAAGGAAGCTAGAAAAACTATGCAATTATCAAACTAGTTCCTAAGAATCGAATCATTAAAAGTTAGCTTTGAAATTCTATCTACAATCCTAAGATAAGGTCAACATTTAACTACAATTAAATAGTAGTAAAATAACCTAAATTTTCTAAGAACACATGGTATTACACTCCTAAGATTGATCAATTCAAGTGACAAAGGATAAACATGCTTTTAAACATCGTTACATGATCAAAACTCGGAACTTAAGCAATTATTGAATTAAAATAGATGTAAAACACTACAAGACAATAGCTAATTCATATTAAATGATCTCAAACAAAATTTACAAGAAAAACCATGGTCAAAACAAAACGATGCGCAAAATTAAGTCAAAACGATCAATCATCGCTCTAAGGGTTAGTTGTCATGGTACCTTAATCATACAACTCGATTATAGGTTCTAAATCAATGTAACAACTACCTAAACATGTCAAAATTTTAATCAAGAAGTTATTCAATGGTTAGAACAAGTATTAGACATTATATGCAAAGAAAATCAACACCACAAGTGTATGTGTGTATAGTGTACAAAAAAGGTTCGTCCCGACACTTTTCGAGTCAAAAAAAAAATACCATTATGGATAAATTTGAAAAGTGAACCAAAACACAAGGAATAAGCTAAAGAAAACAACCAAAATGATTTATCAAAAATATCGGAAGCTATGTGTTCGCGTTAAAAGGTGACGCGCCTGAGGATGCGAACGTGAGTTCGGATCTTCTGGTATGCAACGATTTAAATCTTTTGATTTGTTTATAAAGATGCCGCGAGCATCAAGCTTTATTATTTTCAACACAAGAAAGATGATTTAATGATTATGAAAAAGGGGAAAGCTGAAATACCCTCAATTGATATTGGTATGCGAACGACTCAGCGCAAACTAGACATAACGCATCGGGGAGATTCTAGTAAGGGGATTGTATATAAAGGAATAGATGGAGCACCCTAAATATATGTAGTTATCTACAGCTTTATATATGAATATATTTGATATGTTTGTGTGTTTTAATTGCTATTTCTATGATTGGGAAAGTTTCTCCTTTGGGTTTTAAGAAACAGTAGATTATGTGGGATTCTGGTGTTTATTATTATTGTGCTCGCAAAGATCTGTGGATCTTCTGCATACATATCCCCTAGTGGGAATCAGAGCATTTGTAGCTCGGATCTACAAGGTTCTATGGTTTGTTTGGTCTGAGGGAGATAGAAATTTGCTCGGCAAGGATGAGACTCAGGCTCACGATTCTCAAAAGGATGTTGAGAAAGTCGAGCAATCGTAGTTCCCACTTATGCTAGTGGAAAGCAACGGATGTTAGTAAGAGATGATAAATGTCATCTTAATGAAAAATGTATCTAATCTATTTCATCACATACATTTTTGAAAAGTTTGATTGATTAAAATCTTTCATCGTAAGTATTAGGTGTTTTGCTCGAGTGTACAAGCGTTACCACTTACATGTTTAAGAAAGATGTTTGAAAAAGATGATTGATTCTTTTAACTGTAAGTATTGGGTGCTTTTCTTGAGTGTACAAGCGCTACTACTTCATCGTTATAGACGTTTTTGTTTGAAAAGAATTTAAAAGAGTTTGAAAAGTTTTGATCAGATGTGATGTGATAGATAAGATACCTTCCATAGAGATGATAGATGTCTAAATCTCAAGGAGAAATTGATTGGATTAAAGGGATGCTTTTAAGAAGCCCGTGGGTCCTTGTATTGTTAGCCCAAGAAGAGGCATTCCGAGGGTCATCGAGGGTCATCGAGGGTCCTTGTATGAAGCTCAAGAGGAAGCTATAGGTATGGGTTTGGCTTGAAAGGGATTTCACCGAGAAACCATCCTTTTCAATAAGAGCAATTTCACCGGAAATTTTACTGGGAATTTGAAAGTGATTTCACCGGAAACCATCCTTTCGTGGTTCTATCTTAGCTGGTGATTCTTTGTATTGAAGCCCAATAGGAGGTCATAAGAGATTTCCGCCTCTTTCATTGTATGATGCCCAAGAGAAGGCTAAACTCAAAGAGGAGTTCTTTGAACGAAGCCCAAGAGGAGGCCGACTCAACAGGAGTGTTGTCTTATACGGCCTAAGCGGAGGCTAACTCTGTGGGGAGAGTTTCTTTGTATAAAGCCCAAGAGAAGGCTGACCCATGCTGGGGATAAGTTATCTTGTATGAAGCCCAAGCGGAGGCTAAACTCAACTGGTGATGAGTTGTCTTGTATGAAGCCCAAGCGGAGGCTAAACTCTGGGAAACCTATTGATTAGTCTAATTGTTATGTTATTTATTAGACATTTTGTATAAACAGGTGCGTGTGTGTGATATGTATTCACAGGAGTTTATGAAGGAAATATAAACAATGCATGATGTTTATTTACAACAATTTATGAAATATAAACAAGTGTTTGTGAAACGAACGTTTAAAACGAGCGTAACTTGATTATTCACAAGTTTGAACTGTGTACAAGGAAATGAATATGTACACGAACGAGTTTTTATGTACGGACAAAGATGGATGTACATAGGAGGGTGGACTTACACCATAGGGAGGCCCATTGATTTGAAAGCAGTTTCACAGGGAATAATGCTCCTTTCAATACCAATGGCATTCAGTGTAAAATGTACAGATGAAACAGAAATGATTGATCAAAGTTTATCTGTAAAAAGTATTTTTCAAAAGAAAGAGTATCTGTATTATGTACAGAGAAAAGGTTTTGAAAAAGAAGTAACTGTGTTATGTACAGATAAAAGGTTTTGAAAAAGAAGTATCTGTGTTATGTACAGATAAAAAGTTGTATGTGTTTGGAAAGTTTTTGATATGTACAAAGAAATATTATGTACATAAAAGAATGTTTATGGGACTTACACCGTGATGGAGGCCCATTGGTTAAAAGGAAATTTTGCTCAGGAGAAACCTTCCTTTAGAACCAATGGATTCAGCGTGTAGACAAACGAATGAAAACAAACAAAATAAATTTGTTTATGTTTGAATATTAACAATGATAATTTGAGTATGTACAAGTAAAACTAAATATGTACATAAAGGATTGGGACTTACACCATAAGGGAGGCCCATGATCAATCGAGAAATTCGAGAAAGAACGAATTTGTTTTATCGTTTTAAATCGGATTGATCATGGTAAAAGATGCAAGTTTGATGAAATGTTTTGAAAAATGATTTGAAAATGTTTTGAAATGTTAAGCTCATTTATGAGAAGTTTTGAAAAAAAATCAGAAGTCGAAAACTTGAAAAATTCACCTTTTAAGGAGGTTTGAAAAGTGTTCGTAACGCTGCTTTCCCGATTAAAATTTAATCGATGAAAGTTTTTCTGAAAATTTTGCACTATCACAAAATAGAGGCATTTATTGACAAGTGTTTAAAAAATCATCTCAAAATGAGAAGTTTTGATTGGTTAAAAAAAAATTGTTGAAGTTTGATAAAAAACATGAAAATATGACAAGTTTGTAAAAAATTTGGTCTTGCTGGTTTTCAACCCATGACCTTGAGGTGGGGCACGTGGCGTAAAGAACTAAGAGGCAAGGACAACCACTAGGCCAAACGCGCTTGAGGTGTTAGTGGATTAAAACACGCTAGACATAATATTGGATAATTTGAATTTTAAAATCAAGAACACCAAGAACACGCGCAGATTCCCGGCTTATGCTTTGATTTTCGATTGTTAAATCCACTCAAATCTTCGCTTTCTCAACCAAATTGAGTGAAATAAACATCAAACTTGATCGGTTTTGCACCACTAATATGAATATGCTTGTTAATTTCATTTATTTTAAGTCTATCATGTTTGATTTGGAATCGTGATGAACCCTAAACCGATTTTTCAAATTAAATGATGTATTGTTTATGATTGTTTGATTTTATTGAGGGCTAATGGTCGTTATTAGTGCAGAAAGAGAATGGCCAAGAGCTTTTGTCAAAAGATTCAAAGAGTTATGAGAACCAAGTTCGTGTTCATACCTAAAAGTGAAGATCGAAATCGATGCTAGAGTGTTTCCAGTGGTTGTTTCTTGATCACTTAAGCACCAACGGCCTCTATGGATGCTATGTAGATGGTCTGCTTGCTTCGAGCTTGCTTGAATCGAGCTACACAAGTCAACCTGCACAGACTCAAAATGGAAACTGAAATCGAGATTAATGGTGTTACAGGTTTGTTGTTCTTGTCTTGGATCACTCCTATGATGTTTATGGAAGGTGTATGGATGATCAAACCCAAGGAATCAAACCAAGCTTCAGCTTCATCTATGGCGCTTGTACAAGTTTGAAAAAAAATGAAAACTGATTTCTTGCTTTTATTTTGATTTTAAGTTATGAACAAGTTGGATAGTGATCATGAAACATATTAGACACCAAAATTTATCATGTTTTCAATTGATTTTCAAAATGCTATGTTTGGCAAAATAACATGAATTGCTTGATTTTCAAGAAAGTAGAAAGAAAGCTTGTATTTGTGGAGCTTTGGTGTGAATTTGAACTTGAATTGGTGAGCTATTTATAGGCAAGAGGTTCTGAATTGTTAGGCAACAAGGACATGGCAATTGGATATTCAAAGAAAGCTTAAGGGGCAAGAATGACAATTTACCAAAAAAGGAAACTTCCTTTTTTCACTATGTGCTATATTTTTACATTTTGATCCAATCCTTTCAATTATCACTCTAGGATGATATTTATCAGTTCATCCATCCACTTGGCAAGGTTAGAAAGCTTCTAGATGAAGAAACACAAAAATGACCTATAATTTGATGTTTTGAACTTTGAAAATCAAGTTTCATGGAGCCTTATGTTTCAATTTCAAAAGTATAGCTAGACTCCATGGATTTGCAAGTTCTTGGACATTTTGGAAAGATCTTTCCACAAGCTACAACTTTCATGCTTTGAGTTTTTTCCAATTCAAATTGGAACTAGGTGAAAAAATGGCTTGAAGTTTGGAAAAAATGAGAAATTTCAACACTTAGAAAAATTTCTAAGTATGAAAACTTTTGACTTTTTGTTGACTTTCTCAAATTCTTTGATTTTTTATGATCATGATGGATCATTTGAAGTATTTTGATGATGGAAAAAGTTTTGTTTTGAAAAATTTGACCAAAAGTCAAAGTTTGATTTTTTTTGTGCAGATGAAATTTCATCAGATGTTTCTGAAAACGACTGATGAATTCTATGAACCTCTGTGATGTTTTGAATCCAGAAATTAGGTCAAGATGTTGTATCTAAGATATAATGACCAATCTCTATCCAAAAAAGTCATTTCTTGCTCAAAAACTCAGAGAATGCTCATGCCCGATCAAAACCCTAATTGGTCGATCCTCGATTGATCAGTGAAGAAAATGGATATCTGAGGATTGAAAGCTGATGATTTGATCAAGATAGATCAAATGGAGTGAGAAAATCTCAAACCCTAATTGGTTAGCTCTTTAATTAGATGAAAATCTGATGAAACCCTAATTTTGACCTATGAGTGTTATACCCGATTAATGCTATCTGAACTGTTAGTTGTGCAATGATGCAAATGTAGGTGGTATATTAGGTCAAAAATTGGGGTATGACAGATGCCCCTATTTAAGTTTCTTTAACCTGAGATATGAAGATGAATATCTTTGTTTTGATAGGTGTAAAGAGACTTAAATATCAGAATACGCAAATTTTGGAGCTAAGATACCAAAAAATGCGGATGATGCAAAATGATTGCAAAAAGTTTCACCCAAAGGATATCAAAGAAATGACACAGTGAAGAGAAATTTGTGAATATGTCCTAGTTGGGGAAAGATTGATTCACAGAAAATGTGATCATCTGTTTCGTTTTGGGAAACAAAAAGATTACCTTCGTCTCTTTGTGACAATGTTTAAGGTAAATGGAAATGATATTACCAATTATCAGCCTTGTGATATAGTATGGTAATGAATTCTGAAGATGTTACCAATTATCAGTAAAGTGATAACTATAACAAGGTAAATCTTGAGAAATGAGTTGTTGCGTATTCAGCTTTGTGAATAACAGACAGTGTTCTATCCAGGAATGAACTGGAGAGAAAGAAGTTAATCAAGATATTGTTCCCAACGAGGGATAATCTTAGCTGGAGAATATGATAGAGAGAAGAAAATGCATTTCTCTGTTTGGGGACTTTGCCGGGGAAAAAGGAAGACATATCCTTTCTGTTTGGGAATACTCCGTTGGGGAAACAAAGAAAAAAGTATCTTTTCTGTTTGGAGATATTCTACTGGGAACAGACTTGTACTCGTATGAGTAAGCATGATTTATACCAGTGATTTGGAAGCAAACATTTTGAGAGATGCAAAAAATGCAATGAATGATGCTATTATGTATGAATGTCATGAATGTTATATGCATGCTAACAATACTTGACAAAGACACTAAAGGGATATTTGGGAAAAGGACCACACAGCCCAACAAATACTTGGTGAAAATTGCAAAGAATGGTGCGATATTCACTAATGAAGAATTTGAGTTGCATGTTTTACACTTTCCGAGAGAGGTATTTTATTGGCAACTTGATCGGGATTCTTTTGGATAAGAATACCGCCCTTTGATGATTTCTAATGAGGAGAAGATCACAGAGTAGCTTGGCGACTCCATGGGATCGAAACACCTTGGAGAAACGGTTGAAGTTATTTCCGTGTTCATAGTTTCAAAGGAGAATTTTGCTTTTGTTTCAAAATTTTGAAGTAAAAATTCATTTAAAACATTTTAGTTTCAAAAGTGATTTTCACAATAAAAGCGTTATTTTGCAAAACAGAATAAAGTAGGAATTGCAAACAAAAGGCACAAGGCTCAAATTTATTAAATAGAATGGTAATCAGCCAAAGGCGTGATTCCATGAACTATTTACAAAAGTTGGAAATGAAAATTTATTGGGAAAAGGCTATATTGAAAGCAAATAACCACTACTATCCCTAACAACTTTGAATTCCAACCTGCTTGTTGTTTCGTAAGAGTTGATTGAAGATCCGTTGATGGAAAATTCTTCATGTGGACAAAATATGATCGACCGCAGCTATTTTGTCGCTTTGTATCCTTGTTTTTGCCTAGATCGCTTTTCGTGTTTTCGATCTATCGTGATAATTTCGCTTTATTGTCTCTAATTTTTGCCCGATCGCTTTTCGTGTTTTCAATCCACCGAGACGCTATTTTGCCTAAGCCGCCTTTTCGGTTTTCGACTTACCGAGTTGTTCTTTGTTTTTAGACAAAATATTTTTGATCACAAGATTCACAGGATGCGGGAGTTCATCACCATGGTTGTGAGAGTCATAGCACCCAGAGAAGCTTTTGACGATGTATGGGCCTTCGTAATTAGGAGTCCATTTGCCCCTAGAATCTGCTTGAAAAGATAATCTTTTAAGCACGAGGTCGCTTCGGAATTCACGAGGTCGGACCTTTTGTCGAAAGCTTTCTTCATTCTTCTTTGATAGAGTTGTCCGTGACACGAGCGTCGCGCTTTTCTTCAATTGTTCAATTGGTCGATCCGCTTTGACACCATTCGCCTCGATAGCTTAGTTTCCATGAGAACTCTCATTGACGGATCTCAACTTCTACGGGAGCACTACTTCCATGCCGATACTAGAGAAAAGGAGTTGCCCTGAAGTGCGATCGAGGTACGATACCCATGCGCAGCAAATGGCGATTTCGCGCCGCCTTGTAAGTGATGACCATTTTCCTGATGATCTTTTGATGTTCTTGTTGGCGCTTCAAGCGCCGCTCATCTTTGGCCGGTAAGGAGACGAGTTATGATGCTCAATCTTAAATTCCTCACAGCTCTTTCATCATTTTGTTGTTCAAGTTTGATCCATTGTCAGTAATGATCTTACTTGGAATTCCATATCGGCAAATGAGGTTGTTCTTGATGAACCTCACAACCACTTGTCTTGTGACGTTGGCGTAAGATGCTGCTTCGACCCATTTGGTGAAGTAATCAATAGCCACTAGAATGAAGCGATGTCCGTTGGACGCTTTTGGTTCAATCATTCCAATCATGTCAATGTCCCACATGGAGAAAGGCCACGGAGAGGAGAGAACGTTGAGTAGAGTCGGAGGCACATGGATCTTATCTGCGTAGATCTGGCACTTGTGACATCTTTTGACGTGTTTGCAGCAATCAGATTCCATCGTTATCCAATAGTATCCCATTCGAATGGGTTCCAAAGGACCCTTCATGCACTTCATGGATAATTGTGTTCGCTTTGTCCGCCGACGATCCGAGCGTAACCATGTCGAAGTTTCTTTTGTATAGAACATCTTCATTGAGGAAGAAATTCGGAAAGCCTCCTTAGAGTTTTCTTATCCTTGTACGATGCCCCGAGGGTACTCGTGTTTGAAGGAAACGTTGATGTCGAAACCACGGCTTATCGTCAAGACCGCTCGCTGCAAATACATACGTGTCTTTCAAGCGCCTAATGCGAATTCTAGGCATATCATTCCAATCGTTGACTTTGAACATGGAAGATAGAGTAGCCAAGGCGCCCGCCATCCGATTTTGATCTCGAGGATATGATGCGCTCAACTTTGTTGAAGAAAGTCAACAATCGGCTCTCTGAAGGAATTAGACCAAGATGATGAGTTTCATACTTGTCTTTAATTTGATTGATCACAAGGGTGAGTCTCCATATATATCAAGGATCTTGATCCTCAAGTCGATGGCTTCTTCGATACCCATGATGCATGCTTCATATTCGCTATGTTGTTGGTGCAATCAAATAGCAATCGCGGAAAACGGATATGAGAACCCTCGAGTGATGATGATTGCCCCAATTCCATTGCTAAAATATTTACGGCTCCATCAAGACTAGGCCCCATCTCGATTCTCGATCTGGTCCTTCTCCGTAGCGGTTCGTCACAATCTTTCATCTTCAAGTACATAACATCCTCGTCTGGGAAATCAAACTTGAGAGATTGGTATTCGCTGAGGTCGATAAGCCAAGTGATCGGGAGAATGCTTCCTTTAACCGCTGGTACGGTATGGATGTCATATTCAGATAATAGCATTTGCCATCGAGCGATTCTCCCTAAGTGCTTTTCAAAACGTACTTGATTGGATCCATTTTGGAGATTAACCAAGTCGGTGATTGATCATGTATTGGCGAAGACGTTTGAAGCCCATACCAAAGCACAACATGTTTTCTCGAGCATGGAGTAACGAGTTTCACACTGTGAACTTTACTCGTAGTAGATGGCATGCTCCTTCACGGTTTCGCCTTGTTGTCCAAGCACGCAGCCCATGGACTCTTCTAGTACGGTAAGGTATATGATCAATGGTCTTCCTTCCACGGAGGGATCAAGATTGGTGGTTTTGATGTATTCCTTGATACCCGAATGCTTTTTGGCAATCGGCTGTCCACATAACCTTTGATCTTTGCGTAGAAGTTTGAATATCGCCCCAGTAGCCGCTATCCGAGAGATGAATGAGATGTAGTTTAATCGCCCAAGAAATCCTCTTACTTGCTTTTCTCAGACGTGGCGAGGCATTTCGAATAGCCTTGACTTTGTCGGGTCAACTTCAATTCCTCTTTGATTGACGATGAAACCTAGGAGTTTTCCTGATCTTACCCCAAAGGTGCATTTGTTAGGATTCAAGCGGAGCTGAAACTTCCTTAGTCGTTGAAACAACTTTAAGAGATAGTCTATATGTTCCTCTTCGTCGGACTTTGCTATATGTCGCCCACGAGACCTCAATCTATTTGTGCATCATATCATGAAAGAGAGTAGTCATTGCCTCGTAAGTTGCGCCGCATTCTTTAATCCAAATGGCATTACCTTGTAGCTAAAAGTGCCCCATGGCGTGATGAAAGATGTCTTCCATGTCTCGGAGCCATTCGATCCGATTATAACCAGAGAAACCGTCCATGAAGGAAAAGACGTTGAATTTGGCAAGACTATCCACTAGCATGTCGATATGGAAGTGAGAAATCGCTTTTCGACTAGCTTTGTTCGTATCCCGTAGTCAACACACATTTCGACCTTTCCATCTTTCTTGGATATGTGTACTATGTTGGCTAGCCATTGAGGATACTATGACAAGGAAACCATACGAAGCTGTTTTTGAACTTCCTTTAATTTTCTCACCATTTCGTGATGGACTCCTCGCTTTTGCTTAATCAAGGACATTCGGTCTTAACGGCAAGTGATGCTCCACGATGCCGGTATCCAAACCCGCATGTCCGGTAGGACCAAGCAAACACATCAACGTATTCTTTGAGAAGACTTATTAGTTTGCCTTTGACATCATTGCTGAGTGAAGTCTGATATTTACTTTTTGCATCTTCCTCGTAACCCAAGTTAATTGCTTCTAGAGGTTCTTTGTGAGGCTGAATGATCCTTTCCTCGTGCTTTAGCAGTCTAGAAATTTCATCCGGGATCTCTTCTTCAACTTCTTCTTCAAATAATTCATTGTGGAATTTCAAAGTTGAGAAAGAGCGTAGAGTTACTGCTTTCAATGGATTTGTCCATTTGTTTAATCTGCATTTTGATTTATGTTTGATTAAAAAATTTTTTATCATCATTTTTTTTGAAAGTTAATGTGAAAGTGTCGCAGATTAATTTTCATTATGATTTTTTTTTTTTTTTGAAGATTTTTTTATTATGTTTTTTTAGGATTATCATTTCCGGAAAAGGTTAAAAATGAAAATAAACACAGAGTGTGGAAACAAACAACGATTTTATTTATGTTTCACAATATGAACAGGCCCTAAAATATAAATTCATTTGTCTTGGGCAAGACAAAGAGAAATTATTTAAAAGCTAAACCTTATAAAACATCTCTTCACTTTGGGCGAGAGTTCAAAACAAAAGCAAAGATAAACTACTTAGAGCTATGAACATTAGTCCTAACTTCAACGTTTCCAATAGTGACGAACTCCTTGAAGTCGAGGTACTGGGTAATTTTCCGCTTGGTTTAACCTCGAGTAAACTTTGATTGTCTGAGGTGCTTTGAAGACTCGGACGATGGCCTTTGCCTTTGGTGTCTTAAAGCGATCTTCTTGATTAATGATCGGAAGTATGAGAGATAGCCTTTGTACTTCCTGTTGATCTTTGTGTTGAATATCGATGTTCCTTCCAGCCTTCAGAGTGAAGAGACTCGTTGTCGCCGACACTTTCCGCATCGTATCCCGAATCATACTTGATCTTCGCTGATCATGTTGATGTAGTGGTAACCGTGATCCGCTTGGTGAAATCCATGATGTTGAAATGTAGATCTTCATTTGGGACCTCGATCTATTGATTAGTTTGAGAAGACGAGTATTCCTCTTCTGATTGACTAGGTAGTCAAAGTCATCACCCCATCCTGTGGATATCTTCGATCCGGATTTTCGAGCAGAGTATTTCACCATGTAGTCGATTTGCCACTTGGTTCTCCCAAGGTATCCCAAACTCAGTGGACTAGCGGATTTTCATGTTGCTGCAGGACATGTCTTTGAATTGATCACCGGTGCATATGATTCCTCTTGAGACACATACTGTGGCTATTCAAATAAGTACTCCACTCTTCGATTCGATGGATCATCTTCATCCTCTTCAATGGTTACAACATTAACCTCTTTGGAATGGTTTAAGAAACCTCCACTATGAAATACTTCCTTGATCGGGGAAAGTGTTTCATCTTTCTGCTTTGAGGATACGGTGTGAACCCGAGTCCCTTTGCTTCATTCTTGATGTGTTTGATAACTTGTCCCCATCCCCTAGTATTGCCATCTTTCACCATTTGTGCCGCTTTATATGAAGAGATAAATGATCTGCTTTTATAGATTCATCTTCTAACGGATTTTCCGGGAGATGCGCGCTCAATGTCATTGGCGTGATGAAGGAGAAATCGATGATGACTTACAAGTAAAGCTTGTTCACCCGATGGTCACCAACTTTCCATTTATCGTGGATTTTAATTTCGATGGAGTAGAAGTTACGCCTCGCATCGTGGATCCAAGGTCTTCCTAGCAAGCAATCAGACGCACTGGTACGCCCATGACTTGAACGTAATTTTGAAAGTGTGAGGCCAATTGTCATTGGGAGATCAACTTCCCAATAACTCGACTTTCTCGATCCATCGAAAGCTCTTACTATGATGTCGTTGAACTTCATTGGCCTTTGTAAGCTAAACGAGCGAGGCCATTTTGGCATTACATTTAAAGACGAACCTGATCCACCAATACATTGATGGGAATCGACCGCAAATCATCGATGTGCAAGGCTAAGTTGTGATCTCCTTCTTCCTAAGTTCTTCGTCACTAAAACTTAGATTATTGCAGTCGTTATGTTGAGACGATCCTCCAAATTGGTCTCGTAGTCACATCGTGATCCACATAAGCCTCGGTCTAGTACTCTCATCAAAGCTTCTCGTGAGCTTCAGAGTTAAGGAGTAAAGACAATATTGAAATTTTTGAAGGAGTCTCAGATCAATTGGTCTACGACTCGATATTCGCTTCTTCTTGATTAGTTTCGTGATCTCGCCAAAGTTCGAGTTGATGTTGGTTCCATCAAGAGAACCAATGTTTGTACTGTTAACAATGGGAATCTCGCAGGATTCTCTCGAGGATATGTTAACTTGGTTTTGTTTAACAATAGGAGTCAAGGCGATTTTGGTGGCAATGGAGCGTACTGCCCACTTCGCTACTCGATTGCTATATTGACATTAGCCGGAAGTGTAGGCATGGGTTTCTCCTTCCCATCCTCTATCAAGGTTGCATTGTATCGTAAGGAATTGCTCTAGTAGAACTGCATTAACAGACCAGTGGGCAAATCACCAAAGGAGATGTTGGAATGTTGGAACCATCAGACGCGATCTCCACATGCTCTGTATGTTGAAACAAGGGATCACAACGCTTACTTCGGATTTTCCGAGTTGATATCCGAGACTAAAAGCTCATGCGGAAAATGCCCTACGGTATTTACGCTATGGTCATCTCTTGCAGAGATTTGTAAATCACCAATGTCTAACAAATGCTGAATATCCGCTTCTTATGGTGGGACATCCATGGATATTCTTGGATATAGCAAGTCGCATAATCATGCTTAGTGAAGGTGCTCATCAGTATGCTTCATGAAGATGCACCAAGTTTCCTTTGACTAAGTTTACATCCGTGACAAGGTACCGTCTGTATTCCTTAGCATTAGATTCACCGAGTGTCCACTATGGTCGGAAGTGGATTGGCTTGCACATTCGGACTTGTGTTTCAAGGAAAGAAGATTAGCCTTCACTAATCTTCGCCAATGCTATGCAATGCTCAAGGTCATGGCCTGGTGCCCTAGGTGAAAAGGGCAAGACATGTCACTTTGTACCACCATGGTAGTTTTTCAGGACCGAGGCGGTAACCTTGTTTGTATTAGATTCCTTTCTATCATAGGTAAAGTTCTGGTACGCGGGAATGGGTCGAACCGAGTGACCCGAGGCGACGGTTTGGTTGTGAAACCGCTGAGCCTGCTGACGAGGCTGCTGAGTTTGTTGATTTTGTTGAAATTATGGAGCAATCGGAGTGGTGTTGATGTAGGGTGCTATGGCGCCACCGCCGTTGTTGAATGACATTTCTGCGTAGTTTCCTGGATACCATTCCCACGCCATGTTCTTTTTCCTTGGGAAACTAGTTCCAACTTTCTTGGTATTACTAGAAGATCCTACTCCGTGGTTAGACGTCCCGTCCGAACCCTTCTTCTAGTCGCATTCCCATGCTTACCATTTCATTGAAGTCTCCGGAGCGCTTAGCGATCATTCGCTCATAATAGAATGAGTTTAGAGTATTCAAGAATACCTCATCACAAGATATTCCTTGAATGTCTCTCTTCCTTTTGAGACATGGAGCGGAGTTGATCCCTATCGAGCCATATCCAAGTTGAATTTGTATTGTCAGTTAAGGCTTTACCTAAGTCGTTGAATGTTTGATATTCGTCGTCAAACCCATGTACCACTTCAAGCGGCACCGTGAGACTATCCCGAAGTAATGAATTAACAATGATGATCCTCATTGTACGAGACATTTTCCTAGCATACATTGTAAGATGACTCGAGGACAAGAATTCCTTTGTACTTTTCAAAATCCGGATTTTGAATTTCGCAGTATTTTTACACGAGGGACTAAGAGATCCCTGGCGCTTTTCCCAAACAATTCTTTCCTTGAATCGCTTTTTATCTCAAGTCGCATTTTGAGGAGTTGTTTCGGAGATTTTCCATTGAACCACGAGCGCTCGTTATTTCCTCGAATGTGATGAACTTCTTCGTCTGTGGTAGCGCACTACGGAAGCGAGTTCAACATGATTGGTTGAGAAACCGACATTGTTACTTGTGGAAAGTTATTCCACGCCAGGAGTGAACGAAGCTTTGCCGCAAAGCAGGTATTTCAAGCGAGGTTGTTTGAGAAGTCGGTTGCGAACCCAATGCCGGGTTAAAAGGCATTCCTATGGATAGCCCGCGTGAAAGGTGAACATCGATCGTGATACCGAAACCGAGTAGTAGTATCCTCAAGTTGCTATTAGGTTTTGACCGCCGATGCTTGTTGACTTTGCGCTGTGCAAGTAGTTGACCAAAGATGTGAGTCTCCACTTCTTGTAGCGTAGTTACCGCACGGAGTTCAACGCTTTCTTGCTCAAAATTCTCCATTACTTTTCTTCTTTTGATCCGTATCGACGCTCGAGTTGGTCATGGACGCAATGAGAAACTCTAAGACGCGATACTTGACAATTTTTTCTATCTCGAAAATGATGCTCAAAACTGGAATGATTAGACTCTAGATGGTAGACTTAAATGCAAAGTATGATGCATGAATATGATTGTAAAGAAAAGAAATTTCCAAAGAATTTACACTAAACGAGATATTTTCGCAAATATTTGGATGGAAAACACTAATTTTATTGATTAATGAAGGAAGATTACAACAATTGTTTTTTGTTGGAGCATTGCTCACACAAATGATAAAATAAATGATAAAATTACAAACTAAATTAAACTAATTAAACATCTTCGCTTGATGACGATCCAAAGGCTTGATGCGCTTCTGTGATTTCCTTCCCATAGTGAGCTTTTAGTTTGGCTTTCTCGCTTTTAGCTTTAATGACTCTCTTCCACTCGCTGGGAGCGGTTTGGTTGTCATTTCGAGCTTTCTTTTCCTTTCCTTGACGATTGATGGCTATCCTTCCGCGAATCTTCTCATCTTCTCCATGAGCCATTCATCTTGGAAGTAGAGCGCCTTTTCATGATCTTTGACTTGCTTCTTGAGCTTCTTATTCTCAAGGTTAGTCTTAAGGAACTTGCTTTCCAAAGCTTCTTTCTCAAACCTTATCTTGGTCAAGGCTTCTTGGTATTCTCCCATTCAACGGAAAATTTGTTGATTTCAAGCGATCGAGAACATGGGATCCTCATAAGCGTAAGGCATTCGAATTCCTTCGCTTCTTCTTTATCCAAGAAGTGTAGGTTTCATGGCTACACAATTCTTTGCCTTACCTTTTCTTTCTTTCGATGTGATGCCAAGCTTTGGCCATCCTAGCCTTCAACTTGGGAATCTCTCCTTCATGATAGAAGTAGCTTTCACCAGAAACCGGAGGTTTACCGTAATTTGCGATCCGAATGACGCTTTGCTAGGAATGGGTTGTAGTTGATTCCTCTTCGCACTAATGAGAGGTACGCTGGCAAATTCTCCACACTCTCAATGATTTCCATCTCATTGTTTGCCAAGGTATACCAATGGATATCGCCGCTTGTAAGAGACATGAGTCTTCGACCAATGCCACTGCCTTTGTTTTCGTGGAAGATAGGAGATTTAGGTGTGAGACAATCCATTTGAAAACAGAGGTACACAACACACGATAGTTCCGCCTCGACGATTCCTATGATGAATAGAGACGACGTGTCACCAAGCAGAGTGGGAACGGATTTCCAATCGAAGATCCTTATGGCGTTGATATCAACGAAATTTGGGACGCTGGGAAACAACACCAATCCATAGAGGAGTAAAGCTAAAATAGCTTCAAAGGCTACCATACTACCGGCTTCGAGAATTTGAGAGCCTTCTCCATTAGGAACTTTGAAGTTAGTCCTAAGAGTTTTCCTCTGTAGTTAGGTTTTGTCTATCTCGATTTCTTTAAATGAGTCATTGTTGCAATGACTTGTGACTTAGGAATGGCTTCCAAACCATTGAAAGGCACTTTGTCCGACATCGAGATTCCTAGGATATGCGCATACTCTTCCAAAGTAGGCATCAATCGATAATCGTGGAAAGTGAAACAGATAGATTGGATCGAGAATTGAACGAAGGTTTTGAGAAGTCCTTCATCGACTATGCTCGTAAGAGTTAAAAGAGTTCCATAGTGTTTCTCAAACCGAGGGATCTTCTACCAAGGATGCTAACTCTTTCAACTTTCCTACATCGTGAATTCTAAACTCGATCTTTGGTGAATCTTCCTCCGACGTCCATCACTCTAACCTAAAATATTTTACAAAGAAAAATCTCTAAATTCTTTGAAATGGAGAGAAAATGAAGTTTTTTTGTTTTGAATGAATGAATGAATGCATGAATGCAGCAAACATGGTTAGTAGTTATACACACGGCAAGCGTCAAGTCACGAGCATGAAGCCAACGATAAGAATCAACGGGTTAAGTTCTAAGGGCTTATTCATCCGTGAAACGAAGTTCTATCGATAATACAGCTCAACACTCCCTTCAAAACATTATTGGATTTGTTGAATACCGATGGTCCAATAATATTTTCAAGAGAAACTCGCCTCGATCGTAGTATCGCATGACAATTACTCTAGGCTTACACCCGAATACTCGCACTACATCCTAATGGCCGTGATGGTTTATGTGTTCTACATACTCACCTTCTTAAGTTCCTCAAAATACAAATGCTGCAATTACTTGCTAAACACAATACCCTCAAGACAACCTCCATCAAGGAAATATTAACTTCGAAAGCATTGAATCGCTCACGATTAATACCTCCACCTAGATCTTAAAATGTTTCTTAAATCCGGTTAGATTTCTTTCCATCAAGTGAAATCGCAAACATACAATAAAAAAACAGATATATGCAAAATATGAAAAGCTTATCCCTTTCTTTTTTTGAAAAAAAGAAGCTTGGTGCTCGCAGTAGTAACGCTTTTTTTTTGAAAATCAAAGTTTCAAAGCTCTCCCAGCAGAGTCGCCATTTTCCTGCTCACAAAGGTGACGCTACCGAGGATGCAAACGTGAGTTCGGATCTTCCGCACGCAACGATTTAAATCTTTGATTTGTTTATAAAGATGCCATGAGCATCAAGCTTTATTATTTTCAACACAAGAAAGATGATTTAATGATTATGAAAAGGGAAAGTCAAATACCCTCAATTGATATTGGTATGCGAACACTAGCGCAAACTAGACATAACGCATGGGAGATTCGAGTAAGGGGATTGTATATAAAGGGAATAGATGGAGCAACCTAAATATATGTAGTTATCTACAACTTTATATATGAATATATTTGATATGTTTGTGTGTTTTAATTGCTATTTCTATGATTGGGAAAGCCTTTGGATTTTAAGAAATGAGATTATGTGGGATTCTAGTGTTTATTATTATTGTGCTCGCAAAGATCTGTGGATCTTCTGCATACATATCCCCTAGTGGGAATCAGAGCATTTGTAGCTCGGATCTACAAGGTTCTATGGTTTGTTTGGTCTGAGGGAGATAGAAATTTGCTCGGCAAGGATGAGACTCAGGCTCACGTATTCTCAAAAGGATGTTGAGAAAGTCAGAGCAATCGTAGTTCCCACTTATGCTAGTGGAAAGCAACGGGATGTTAGTAAGAGAAAGACAAATTTCATCTTAATGAAAAATGTATCTAATCTATTTCATCACATACATTTTTGAAAAGTTCGATTGATTAAAATCTTTCATCGTAAGTATTAGGTGTTTTGCTCGAGTGTACAAGCGTTACCACTTACATGTTTAAGAAAGATGTTTGAAAAGATGATTGATTCTTTTAACTGTAAGTATTGGGTGCTTTGCTTGAGTGTACAGCGCTACCACTTTCATCGTTAATAGACGTTTTTTGTTTGAAAAGAATTTAAAAAGAGTTTGAAAAGTTTTGACTGTATGTGATGTGATAGATAAGATACTCCTTCCATAGAGATGATAGATGTCTAAATCTCAAGGAGAAATTGATTGGATTAAAGGGATGCTTTTAAGAAGCCCGTGGGTCCTTGTATTGTTAGCCCAAGAGGAGGCATTCCGAGGGTCATCGAGGGTCATCGAGGGTCCTTGTATGAAGCTCAAGAGGAAGCTATAGGGTATGCCTGTCTTTGGCTTGAAAGGGATTTCACCGAGAAACCATCCTTTTCTGAATAAGAGCAATTTCACCGGGAAATTTTACTCTCTGGGGAATTTTAAAGTGATTTCACCGGGAAACCATCCTTTCAGGGTTCTATCTTAGCGCGGGTGATTCTTTGTATTGGAAGCCCAATAGGAGGTTGTTAAGAGATTGCCCTTTCATTGTATGATGCCCAAGAGAAGGCTAAACTCAAAGAGGAGTTCTTTGAACGAAGCCCAAGAGGAGGCCGACCAACAGGGAGTGTTGTCTTATACGAAGCCTAAGCGGAGGCTAACTCGGGGAGAGTTTCTTTGTATAAAGCCCAAGAGAAGGTGACCCATGGGATAAGTTATCTTGTATGAAGCCCAAGCGGAGGCTAAACTCAATCGGTGATGAGTTGTCTTGTATGAAGCCCAAGCGGAGGCTAAACACTCGAAACCTATTGATTAGTCTAATTGTTATGTTATTTATTAGACATTTTGTATAAACAGATGTGTGTGTGTGTGATATGTATTCACAGGAGTTTATGAAGGAAATATAAACAATGCATGATGTTTATTTACAACAATTTATGAAATATAAACAAGTGTTTGTGAAACGAACGCTTAAAACGAGCGAACTTGATTATTCACAGTTTGAACTGTACAAGGAAATGAATATGTACACGAACGAGTTTTTATGTATGCATAAAGATGGATGTACATAGGAGGGTTGGACTTACACCATAGGGAGGCCCATTGATTTGAAAGCGCTTCACAGTGGAATAATGCTCCTTTCAATACCAATGGTATTCAGTAAAATGTACAGATGAAATGTAAATGATTGATCAAAGTTTATCTCAGAAAAGTATTTTCAAAGAAAGAGTATCTCGATATGTATGTATAAAAGGTTTTGAAAAGAAGATCTGTGTTATGTATGTATAAAAGGTTTTGAAAAGAAGTATCTCGTGTTATGTATGATAAAAAGTTGTATGTGTTTGAAAGTTTTTGATATGTACAAAGAAATATTATGTACATAAAAGAATGTTTATGGACTTACACTGATGGAGGCCCATTGGTTAAAAGGAAATTTTGCTCAGAGAAACCTTCCTTTAGAACCAATGGATTCAAGTGTAGACAAACGAATGAAAACAAACGAAAGAAATTTGTTTATGTTTGAATATTAACAATGATAATTTGAGTATGTACAAGTAAAACTAAATATGTACATAAAGGATTGGGACTTACACCATAAGGGAGGCCCATGATCGATCGAGAAATTCGAGAAAGAACGACTTTGTTTTATCGCTTTAAATCGGATCGATCATGGTAAAAGATGCAAGTTTGATGAAATGTTTTGAAAATGATTTGAAAATGTTTTGAAATGTTAAGCTCATTTATGAGAAGTTTTGAAAAATCGAAGTCGAAAACTTGAAAAATTCACCTTTAAGGAGGTTTGAAAAGTGTTCGTAACGTCGCTTTTACCGATTAAAATTTAATCGATGAAAGTTTTTTCAAAATTTTGCACTATCACAAAATAGAGGCATTTATTGACAAGTGTTTAAAAATCATCTCAAAATGAGAAGTTTTGATTGGTTAAAAAATTGTTGAAGTTTGATAAAAACATGAAAATATGACAAGTTTGTAAAAATTTGGTTCACTGGTTTTCAACCCATGACCTTGAGGTGGGGCACGCGGCGTAAAGAACTAAGAGGCAAGCACAACCACTAGGCCAAACGCGCTTTGAGGTGTTAGTGGATTAAAACACACGACATAATATTGATAATTTGAATTTTAAATCAAGAACACCAAGAACACGCTGATTCCTCGGCTTCATGCTTTGATTTTCGATTGTTAAATCCTACCAAATCTTCGCTTCTCAACCAAATTAGTGAAATAAACATCAAACTTGATCGGTTTTGCACCACTAATATGAATATGCTTGTTAATTTCATTTATTTTAAGCCTATCATGTTTGGATTTCTGGGAATCGTGATGAACCCTAAAACTGATTTTTCAAATTAAATGATGTATTGTTTATGATTGTTTGATTTTATTGAGGGCTAATGGTCGTTATTAGTGCAGAAAGAGAATGGCCAAGAGCTTTTGTCAAAAGATTCAAAGAGTTATGAGAACCAAGTTCGTGTTCATACCTGGAAAAGTGAAGATCGAAATCGATGCTAGAGTGTTTCCAGTGGTTGTTTCTTGATCACTTAAGCACCAGCGGCCTCTAGGGATGCTATATAGATGGTCTGCTTGCTTCGAGCTTGCTTGAATCGAGCTACACAAGTCAACCTGCACAGACTCAAAATGGAAACTGGAAATCGAGATTAATGGTGTTACAGTTTGTTGTTCTTGCCTTGGATCACTCCTATGATGTTTATGGAAGGTGTATGGATGATCAAACTCCAAGGAATCAAACCAAGCTTCAGCTTGATTGCTATGGCGCTTGTACAAGTTTGAAAAATAGAAATGCAATTTGATTTTCTTGCTTTTAGTTTGATTTTAAGTTATGAACAAGTTGATAGTGATCATGAAACATATTAGACACCAAAATTTATCATGTTTTCAATTGATTTTCAAAAATGCTATGTTTGGCAAAATAACATGAATTGCTTGATTTTCAAGAAAGTAGAAAGAAAGCTTGTATTTGTGGAGCTTTGGTGTGAATTTGAACTTGAATTGGTGAGATATTTATAGGCAAGAGGTTCTGAATTGTTAGGCAACAAGGACATGGCAATTGGATATTCAAAGAAAGCTTAAGGGGCAAGAATGACAATTTACCAAAAAAGGAAACTTCCTTTTTTCACTATGTGCTATATTTTTACATTTTGATCCAATCCTTTCAATTATCACTCTAGGATGATATTTATCAGTTCATCCATCCACTTGGCAAGGTTAGAAAGCTTCTAGATGAAGAAACACAAAAATGACCTATAATTTGATGTTTTGAACTTTGAAAATCAAGTTTCATGGAGCCTTATGTTTCAATTTCAAAAGTATAGCTAGACTCCATGGATTTGCAAGTTCTTGGACATTTTGGAAAGATCTTTCCACAAGCTACAACTTTCATGCTTTGAGTTTTTTCCAATTCAAATTGGAACTAGGTGAAAAAATGGCTTGAAGTTTGGAAA
Source organism: Vicia sativa (assembly GCA_021764765.1). NCBI lineage: Eukaryota > Viridiplantae > Streptophyta > Magnoliopsida > Fabales > Fabaceae > Vicia > Vicia sativa. The sequence goes on from CM038797.1 coordinate 111,236,330, forward strand.
AAATGAGAAATTTCAACACTTAGAAAAATTTCTAAGTATGAAAACTTTTGACTTTTTGTTGACTTTCTCAAATTCTTTGATTTTTTATGATCATGATGGATCATTTGAAGTATTTTGATGATGGAAAAAGTTTTGTTTTGAAAAATTTGACCAAAAGTCAAAGTTTGATTTTTTTTGTGCAGATGAAATTTCATCAGATGTTTCTGAAAACGACTGATGAATTCTATGAACCTCTGTGATGTTTTGAATCCAGAAATTAGGTCAAGATGTTGTATCTAAGATATAATGACCAATCTCTATCCAAAAAAGTCATTTCTTGCTCAAAAGTCGAGAATGCTCATGCCCGATCAAACCCTAATTGGTCGATCCTCGATCGATCGCTGAAGAAAATGGATATCCGAGGATTGAAAGTCAATGATTTGATCAAGATAGATCAAATGGAGTGAGAAAATCTCAAACCCTAATTGGTTAGCTCTTGAATTAGATGAAAATCGATGAAACCCTAATTTTGACCTATGAGTGTTATACCCGACATGCTATCTCGAATCGTTAGTCAGGCAATGATGCAAATGTAAGGTGGTATATTAGGTCAAAAATGGGTATGACAGACACGCTCAAACTTGTGAATAATCAAGTTACGCTGCTTTAAACGCTCGTTTACAAACACTTGTTTATATTTCATAAATTGTTGTAAATAAACATCATGCATTGTTTATATTTCCTTCATAAACCTCGTGAATACATATCACACACACACACTGCTTATACAAAATGTCTAATAAATAATATAACAATTAGACTAATCAATAGGTTTCCCTAGTTTAGCCTCCGTGGGCTTCATAAGATAAATTATCCTCAACATGGGTCATTTTCTGGCTTTATACAAAGAAACTCTCCCCACAGTAGTTAGCCTCCGCTTAGGCTTCGTGATAAGACAACACTGCTGAGTCACCTCCTCGGGCTTGCTCAAAAGAACTCCTCATTGAGTTTAGCCTTCTTGGGCATCATACAATGAAAGAGACAGAAATCTCTTAACAGCCTCCTATTGGGCTTCCAATACAAAGAATCACCCGCTTAAGATAGAACCCCGAAGGATGGTTTCCTGAAATCACTTTCAAATTCCTCAGAGTAAAATTTCCTGAAATTGCTCTTATTCTAAAAGGATGGTTTCTGTGAAACTCTTTCAAGCCAAAGACACCATACCCTATAGCTTCCTCTTGAGCTTCATACAAGGACCTCGATGACCCTCGATGACCCTAATGCCTCCTTGGCTAATAATACAAGGACCCACGGCTTCTTAAAAGCATCCCTTTAATCCAATCAATTTCTCCTGAGATTTAGACATCTATCATCTCTATGGAAGGAGTATCTTATCTATCACATCACATACAACAAACTTTTCAAACTCTTTAAATTCTTTTCAAACAAAACGCATCTATTAACAGTAAGTGGTAACGCTTGTACACTCAAGCAAAGCACCCAATACTTACAGTTAAAAGAATCAATCATCTTTTTCAAACATCTTTCTTAAACATGTAAGTGGTAACGCTTGTACACTCGAGCAAAACACCTAATACTTACGATGAAAGATTTTAATCAATCGAACTTTTCAAAATGTATGTGATGAAATAGATTAGATACATTTTCATTAAGATGACATTTGTCTGCCTCTTACTAACATCCCGCTGCTTTCCACTAGCATAAGTGGAACTACGATTGCTCGACTTTCTCAACATCCTTTGAGAATACGAGGCACAAGGTCTCATCCTTGCCGAGCAAATTTCTATCTCCCCACTAAACAAACCATAGAACCTTGTAGATCCGAGCTACAAATGCTCGATTCCCACTGGGATATGTATGCGTAAGATCCATGATCTTATAGCACAATAATAATAAACACTAGAACATAATCATCGCTTAAAATCCAAAGGAGAAACTTTCCCAATCATAGAAATAGCAATTAAAACACACAAACATATCAAATATATTCATATATAAAGTCAGATAACTACATATATTTAGGGTGCTCCATCTATTCCCTTTATATACCAATCCCCTTACTCGAATCTCCCCAATGCGTTATGTCTAGTTTGCGCTAGTCGTTACGCATACCAATATCAATCGAGGGTATTTCATTTTCCCTTTTCATAATCATTAAATCATCTTTCTTGTGTTGAAAATAATAAAGCTTGATGCTCGCGGCATCTTTATAAACAAATCAAAAGATTTAAATCGCTACATGTAAGATCCGAACTCACGTCAGATCCTCAGCGCCACCTTTAACGCGAATCAGAAAATGGCGACTACTGGGAGAATGAACTTTGATTTTTCAAAAGAAAACGTGTTACCGCCCGAGAGCACCAAGCTTTTTTTTTTTCAAAAAGAAAAGAAAGGGATAAGCTTTTCATATTTTGCATATATCTGCTTTTTTTATTGTATGTTTCATGATTTCACTTGATGGAAAGAAATCCTAACCCGATTTAAGAAACATTTTAAGATCTAGGTGGAGATATTAATACGCAGCTCAATGCTTTCAAGTTAATATTTCGCAAGTTGGAGGTTGTCTTGAGGGTATTGTGTTTAGCAAGTAATTGAAAATGATTTTGAGGGAACTTAAGAAGTCGAGTGGAGAGAACACATAAACCATCCCGCCATTAGGATGTAGTGTAAATTATTCGTGTAAGCCTAGAGTAATTGTCATGCGATACTACGATCAGCAAGTTTCTTGAAAATATTATGGACCATCGAGTATTCAACAAATCCAATAATGTTTTGAAGGGGAGTGTTGAGCTCAGATTATCGTGAGAACCCGATTCACGTATGAATAAGCCCTTAGAACTTAACCCCGCTGATTCTTATCTGGCTTCATGCTCGTGACTTCAACGCTGTGTGTATAACTACTAACCATGTTTGATTCATGCATTCATTCATTCATTCAAAACAAAACAAAAAGAACTTCATTTTCTCTCCATTTCCAAAGAATTTAGAGACTTTTCTTTGTAAAATATTTTAGGTTAGAGTGATGGACGCCGAGGAAGATTCACCCAAGATATACGCTTTAGAATTTCGATGTAGGAAAGTTGAAAGAGTTAGCATCCTTGGTAGAAGATCCCTTGATTTCGTAAAACGCTATGGAACTCTTTTTAACTCTTCCGAACGCTAACGCCGATGAAGGACTTCTCAAAACCTTCGCTCAATTCTACGATCCAATCTATCGCTGCTTCACTTTCCCGATTATCGCTTGATGCCTACTTTGGAAGAGTATGCGATATCCTAGGAATCTCAAGACGACAAAGTGCCTTTCAATGGTTTGAAGCCATTCCTAAGTCACAAGTCATTGCAACAATGACTCATTTAAAGAAATCGAGATAGACAAAACCTAACTACCGAGGAAAACTCTTAGGACTAACTTCAAAGTTCCTAATGGAGAAGGCTCTCAAATTCTCCTTCAGTAGTATGGTAGCTTTTGAAGCTATTTTAGCTTTACCTCTATGGATTGGTGTTGTTTCTCAACGTCCCAAATTTCGCTGATATCAACGCCATAAGGATCTTTCGATTGGAAATCCTGCTCCCACCGCTTGGTGACACGACGCCTCTATTCATCATAGGAATCGCCAAGGAGACGGAACTATCGTGTGTTGTGTACCTCATCTTCAAATGGATTGTCTCACACCCTAAATCTCCTATCTTCCGCGAAAAAGACGAGTGGCATTGGTCCGTAAGACTCATGTCTCTTACGAACGATTTATATCCATTGGTATACCTTGGCAAACAATGAGATGGAAATCATTGAGAGCTATGGAGAATTTTCCAACGCACTCCTCATTGGTACGAAAGGAGGAATCAACTACAACCCATTCCTAGCAAAACGTCACCGGATACGCGAAATTCGTAAACCTTTACAAGAGAAAGCTACTTCTATCATGAAGGAGAGGATTCCCAAGGATGAAGGCTAGATGACCAAAGCTTGGCATCACATCCGAAAGAAAGGAAAAGGTAAGGCAAAGAATTGTGTAGCCATGGAAACCTACACTTTGGATAAAGAAGAGAGCTAAGGAATTCAATGCCTTACGCTTATGAGGATCCCATGTTCTCACCGCTCAAATCAACAAATTTTCCCGCTGAAGTCGTGGAGAATACCAAGAAGCCTCGACCAAGATAAGGTTTGAGAAAGAAGCTTTGAAAGCAAGTTCCTTAAGACTAACCTTGAGAATAAGAAGCTCAAGAAGCAAGTCAAAGATCATGAAAAGACGCCTACTTCCAAGATGAATGGCTCATGGAGAAAGATGAGAAGATTCGCCGTAAGGATAACGCCATCCGTAAATACGCCAAGGAAAGGAAAAGAAAGCTCGAGGAAATGACAACCAGAAGCCCGCCCCAACGAGTGGAAGAGAGTCATTAGCAAGCTAAAAGCCGAGAAAGCCAAACTAAAAGCTCACTATGGAAGGAAATCCGTCAAGTCGATCAAGTTTTGATCGCCATCCGACGTAAGATGTTTAATTAGTTTAATTTAGTTTGTAATTTTATCATTTATTTTATCATTTGTGTGAGCAATGCTCCAACAAAAATAATTGTTGTAATCTTCCTTCATTAATCAATAAAATTGTGTTTTCCATCCAAATATTTGCCGTAAATATCTCGCTTAGTGTAAATTTTGGAAATTTCTTTTCTTTACAATCATATTCATGCATCATACTTTGCATTTAAGTCTACCATCTAGAGTCTAATCATTCACGCTTTGAACCGTCATTTTCCAGATAGAAAAATTGTCAAGTCGTCGCCCTTAGAGTTTCTCGATCGCGTCCGCAGCCAACTCGAACGCACGATACCGCATCAAAAAGAAGAAAAGTAATGGAGAATTTTGAGCAAGAAAACGTTGAACTCCGAGTACGGAATTCACGCTACAAGAAGAAGTGGAGAGACTCACATCTTTGGTCAACTCGCTGCACAAACAAGAAAGTCAACAAGCAAAGATCGAAAGCCAAAACCAAATAGCAACTTCAGAGGATACTACTACTCCGCCAATTGTCACACCAAGAGTTCACCTTTCAAAGATGCCGTAGGGCTATCCATGGGAATGCCTTTAACTTCGCATGGAGTTCGCCAACCGACTTCTCAAACAACCTCGCTTGAAATACCTACTTTGCAAAAAACGCCACGCTCACTCCACAACGTGGAATAACTTTTCCACAAGTAACAATGTCTGCTTTCAACCAATCATGTTGAACTCACTCCGAGTGCACGCTACCACAAACGTAAGAAGTTCATCACATTCCGTGAAATAGCACGAACGCCGTGGTTCAATGGAAAATCTCCGTGAACAACTCCTCAAAATGCAACTTGAGATAAAACGATTCAAGGGAAAGAATTGTTTGGGAAAAGCGCCAGATCTCTCGCTAGTCCTCGTAAAATATCACAAATTCAAAATCCCTGATTTTGAAAAGTACAAAGGGAATTCTTGTCCTCGTAGTCATCTTACAATGTATGCTAGAAAATGTCTACGACAATGAGGATCATCACCGTTAATTCATTACTTCCGTGATAGTCTCACCGTGCCGCATCGATGTGGTACATGGGTTTAGACAAGACGAATATCCAAACATTCAACGACTTAGGTAAAGCCTTCAGACAAAGAATACAAATTCAACTTGATATGGCTCCCGGGATCAACTCCGCCTCCATGTCTCAAAAGGAAAGAGAGACATTCAAGGAATATGCGAACGATGGAGGGAAATTACGCCCAAGTCAACCCGCCTTGAAGAGAAAGAGATGACTAAGGTATTCTTGAATACTCTAAACTCATTCTATTATGAACGAATGATCGCTAGCGCCCCGAGACTTCAATGAAATGGTAAGCATGGAATGCGACTAGAAGAAGGGTTCTGACAGACGCCTAACCAAGGAAGTAGGATCTTCTAGTAATACCAAGAAAGTTGGAACTAGTTTCCCAAGGAAAAAGAACATGACGTAGGAATGGTATCCCGAGGAAACCACGCAAGAATGTCATTCAACAACGATGTAGCCGCCATAGCACCCTCTCGTCAACACCACTCCGTGAATTGCCCGCATTTCAACAAAATCAACAAACTCAACAATCGCAACAAAGCCCGCAGCTTCACAACCAAAACCATACGCCCGGTCACCTGGGCCGACCCAATTCCCATGACGCATACGTAACTTTACCCCGCTACCGATAGAAAGGAATCTAATACAAACAAGGTTACCACCTCCGGTCCCCGAAAACTACCATGGTGGTACAAAGTCGACATGTCTTGCCCTTTTCACCAAGGGCACCGTGCCATGACCTTGAGCATTGCATAGCATCAAGGCGTAAGTACGTAGATTAGTGAAGGCTAATCTTCTTCCTTCGTAAACACAAGTCCGAATGTGCAAGCCAATCCACTTCCCACCATAGTGGACACTCAAGGAATCTAATGCTAAGGAATACGCATGTACCTCGTCACGTATGTAAACTTAGTCAAAGGAAACTTGGTGCATCTTCATGAAGCATACAAGACATGAGCACCTTCACTAAGCATGATTATGCAGCTATATCTGCTCCAAGAATATCCATGGATGTCCCACCATAAGAGCGGATATTCAAAGATTTGTTAGACATTGGTGATTTATAAATCTACGTAAACCGAGATGACCATGACGTAAATACCGTAGGGCATTTTCCGCATGAGCTTTTAGTCTCGTATATCAACCTGAAAATCTCAAGTAAACGCTAGGATCCCTTGTTTCAACATACCCGAGCATGTGGAGATCGCGATGCTGGTTCCAACATTCCAACATCTCCTTTGGTGATTTGCCCACCGGTCCTTGCTCCGCATAGCTCTACTAGAGCAATTCCTTACCAAGACAATGCAACCTTGATAGAGGATGGGAAGGAGAAACCCATGCCTACACTTCCGCCTAATGTCAATATAATGAAATCGGACGAGTAACGCCAAGTGGACGAGTACACGCCCATTGCCACCAAAATCGCCTTCACTCCTATTGTTAAACAAAACCAAGTTAATATATCCTCGAGAATCCTCGCAACGATTCCCATTGTTAACCTGTACAAACATTGGTTCTATCGATGGAACCAACATCAACTCGACTTTGACGAGATCCTCAAACTAATCAAGAAGAGCGAATATCGAGTCGAGACCAATTGATGCACTCCTACAAAAATTTCAATACCTGCCTTTACTCCTTAACTCAAGCTCACCGAGAAGCTTTGATGAGAGTACTAGACCAGCTTATGTGGATCACGATGTGACTATGCACTAATTTGAGGATCTTCTCCAACATAACACCGCAATAATCTAAGTTTTAGTGACGAAGAACTTCCTAAGAAGGAGAGATCACAACTTAGCCTTGCACATCTCGATGATTTGCCACGATTCCCTATCCAATGTATTGGTGGATACAGTTCGCCTTTAAATGTAATGCCAAAACGACGCCGCGCTTAGCTTACAAAGGAACGCCAATGAAGTTCAACGACATCATAGTAAGAGCTTCATGGATCGAGAAAGTCGCTTATCGGGGAAGTTGATCTCCCAATGACAATTGGCCCTCACACTTTCAAAATTACGCTCCAAGTCATGGACGCATCACAAGGATAGCTTGCTAGGAAGACCTGATCCACGATGCGGGCAAGAATTTCTACTTCCATCGAAATTAAAATCCTCAAGAAATGGAAAGTCGGTGACCATCACCGTGAACAAGCTTTACTTGTAAGTCATCCGTCCGCCCTTCATCATCGCTAATGACATTGAAGCGCCGCATCTCCCAGAAAATCCGTTAGAAGATGAATCTATTAAAAACAGATCATCTATCTCTTCATATAAAGAAGCAACACAAATGGTGAAAGATGGCAATACTCGAGGACGGGGACAAGTTATCAAACCTGTCAAGAATGAAACGAAGCTGACTCGTTCACACCGTATCCTCCAAAGAAAATGTAAAGATGAAACACTTTCCCCGATCAAGGAAGTATTTCATAGTGGAGGTTTCTTAAACCTTGTTCCGCAAGAGGTTAATGTTGTAACCATTGAAGAGGATGAAGATGATCCATCTGAATGTGAAGAATGGAGCACTTATCTAAATAGCCCTGAATATGTGTCTCAGGAGGAATCATATGCACCGACTGATCAATTCAAAGACATGTCCCTCGCAGAACATGAAAATCCACCGTCCTCAAGTTTGGGATACCTGGGAGAACCAAGTGGCAAATACGACTACATGGTGAAATACCTACCGTAAAGCTCAAAAACCGGATCGAAGATATCCAACCCACGGATGGGGTGATGACTTTGACTACCCTAGTCAATCGAAGAAGAATACTGCCTTCTCAAACTAATCAATGATCGAGGTCCCAAATGAAGATCTCTCGCTTCAACACGTCTGTGGATTTCACCAAGCCGATCCCGTTACCACTACATCAACATGATCATCAAGATCAAGAGTATGATTCAGATACGATGCGGAAAGTGTCACGACAACGAGTCTCTTCACTCCAAGACCGGAAGGAACATCCCCAAGATTCCACACAAAGATCAACAGAAGTACAAAGGCTATCTCTCATACTTCCCGATCCGTTAATCAAGAAGATCGCTTAGCAAGACCAAAGGCAAAGGCCATCGCCTGTAGTCTTCAAAGTCACCAAGAATCAAAGTTTACTCAAGGGTTAAACCAAGCGGAAAATTACCCGAGTACCTCGACTTCCAAGGAGTTCGCCACTATTGGAAACTGCTAGTTAGGACTAATGTTCATAGCTCTAAGTAGTTTATCTTTGCTTTTTGTTTTGAACTTTCGTCGCCAAAGCCAAGAGATGTTTTATGGTTTAGCTTTTAAATAATCTTTGTCTTGCCCAAGACAAATGAGTTTGTATTTTAGGCCCTGCTCATATTGTGAAACATAAATAAAATGTGTTGTTTTATTTCCACACTGTGTTTATTTTCATTTTTACCCTTTTCCTAAATGATAATAAAAAAACAACATAAAAAAATCTTCAAAAAAAAAAAAATCATAATGAAAATTAATCGCAACACTTTCACATTAACTTTCAAAAAAATGATGATAAAAACTTTTTTAATCAAACATAAATAAAAATGCAGATTAAACAAATGGACAAATCCATTGAAAGCAATAACTCTACGCCTTTCTCAACTTTGAAATTCCCCGTGAATTCACCAAGAAGAAGTTCAAGAAGAAATCCCTGATGAAATTTCTAGATCGCTAAAGCACGAGGAAAGGATCATTCATTTCACAAAGAACCTCTAGAAGCAATCAACTTGGGTTCCGAGAAAGATGCAAAAGAAATAAATATCTGAGCTTCACTCAAAAAGCAGATCAAAGGAAAACCGATAAGTCTTCTCAAAGAATACGTTGATGTGTTTGCTTGGTCCTACCAGACATGCCGGTTTCGATACCAAAGATCGTGGAGCATCACTTCGTTAAGACCGTAATGTCCGCCAGCTAAGCAAAATCGAGGAGAGTTCATCCCGAAATGGCTAAGAAAATTAAAAGGAAGTCCAAAAACCGACACCGGTTTCCTTGTCGCCTCGAGTATCCTCAATGGCTAGCCAACATAGTACCAGATCCAAGAAAGATGGAAAGGTCGAATGTGTGTTGACTACCGAGATCCGAACAAAGCTAGTCCAAAGACGATTTCCCACTTCCGCATATCGACATGCTAGTGGATAGTATCGCCAAATTCAACGCCTTTTCCTTCATGGATGGTTTCTCCGGTTATAATCGATCGAATGGCCCCAAGACATGGAGAAGACATCTTCATCACGCCATGGGGCACTTTTGCTACAAGGTAATGCCATTTGATTAAAGAATGCGCAGCAACTTACGAGGGCAATGACTACTCTTTCATGATATGATGCACAAAGAGATCGAGGTCTACGTGGACGACATGATAGCAAAGTCCGATAATCAAGAGGAACATATAGACTATCTCTTAAAGTTGTTTCAACGACTAAGGAAGTTTCATCACCAATCCTAACAAATGTACTTGGGTAAGATCAGAAAACTCCTAGGTTTCATCGTCACCAAAGAGGAATTGAAGTCGACTCGACAAAGTCAAGGCTATTCAGAAATGCCTACACCACATACGGAAAAGCAAGTAAGAGGATTTCTGGACGGTTGAATTACATCTCCGATTTATCTCTCGATGACTACCACCGTGGGTCGATATTCAAGCTCAAGAAAGATCAAAAGGTAGTGTGGATGTAAGATTGCCAAAGAGCATTTGACAAGATCAAGGAATATCCGCCGAACCACCAATACCGATCCTCCAAAGGAAGGAAGACCATTGATCATATACCTTACCGCATTAGAAGAATCCATGGCCGCGATTAGACAACAAGATTTAAACCGTAAGAAGGAGCATGCCATCTACTATCCGAGTAAGAAGTTCACGACCGAAACTCTACTCCATGCTCGAAAACATGTCGCGCTTGGTGTGGGCTTCAAAACGTCTTCGCCAATACATGATCAATCACACGACTTGGTTAATATCCAAAATGGATCCTATCAAGTATGTATTTGAGAAGCCTGCCTTAACCGGGAGAATTGCTCGATGGAAAATGCTACTATCTGAATATGACATCCAGTACCACGCTCATAGCGTTTTCTGAAATCCGAGGGATCTTCTACAAAGGATGCTAACTCTTTCAACTTTCCTACATCAGGAATTCTAAAACTGTATCTTTTGGTGAATCTTCCTCTGACGTCCATCACTCTAACCTAAAATATTTTACAAAGAAAAGTCTCTAAATTCTTTGGAAATGGAGAGAGAAAATGAAGTTTTTTTGTTTTTTTGTTTTTGAATGAATGAATGAATGCATGAATGCAGCAAACATGGTTAGTAGTTATACACACGGGCAAGCGTCAAGTCACGCAGCATGAAGCCAACGATAAGAATTAACGGGTTAAGTTCTAAGGGCTTATTCATCCGTGAATCTGCCCCACTGATAATACAGCTCAACACTCCTTCAAAACATTATTGGATTTGTTGAATACCGATGGTCCAATAATATTTTCAAGAGAAACTTGCCTCGATCGAGTATCGCATGACAATTACTCTAGGCTTACACCCAATACTTCACTACATCCTAATGGCCGTGATGGTTTATGTGTTCTACCCACTCACTTCTTAAGTTCCCTAAAAATACAATTGCAATTACTTGCTAAACACAATACCCTCAAGACAACCTCCATCACAGGAAATATTAACTTCGAAAGCATGAATTTCACGATTAATATCTCCACCTAGATTCTAAAATGTTTCTTAACCGTTAGATTTCTTTCCATCAAGTGAAATCGCAAACATACAATAAAAACAGATATATGCAAAATATGAAAAGCTTATCCCTTTCTTTTCTTTTTGAAAAAAACGCTTGGTGCTCTCGCGTAGTAACGCTGCTTTCTTTTGAAAATCAAAGTTTCATTGCTCCCCAACAGAGTCGCCATTTTTCCTGCTCGCTAAAGGTGACGCTACCGAGGATGCGAACGTGAGTTCGGATCTTCTCGCACGCAACGATTTAAATCTTTGATTTGTTTATAAAGATGCCGCGAGCATCAAGCTTTATTATTTTCAACACAAGAAAGATGATTTAATGATTATGAAAAAGGGAAAGTCAAATACCCTCAATTGATATTGGTATGCGAATTTACTCAGCGCAAACTAGACATAACGCATTGGGGAGATTCTGAGTAAGGGGGATTGGTATATAAAGGGAATAGATGGAGCACCCTAAATATATGTAGTTATCTACAGCTTTATATATGAATATATTTGATATGTTTGTGTGTTTTAATTGCTATTTCTATGATTGGGAAAGTTTCTCCTTTGGATTTTAAGAAACAGTAGATTATGTGGGATTATAGTGTTTATTATTATTGTGCTCGCAAAGATCTGTGGATCTTCTGCATACATATCCCCTAGTGGGAATCAGAGCATTTGTAGCTCGGATCTACAAGGTTCTATGGTTTGTTTGGTCTGAGGGAGATAGAAATTTGCTCTCAAGGATGAGACCTTGGCCTACGATTCTCAAAAGGATGTTGAGAAAGTCGAGCAATCGTAGTTCCCACTTATGCTAGTGGAAAGCAACGGATGTTAGTAAGAGATGTATAAATGTCATCTTAATGAAAAATGTATCTAATCTATTTCATCACATACATTTTGAAAAGTTCGATTGATTAAAATCTTTCATCGTAAGTATTAGGTGTTTTGCTCGAGTGTACAAGCTGCTACCACTTACATGTTTAAGAAAGATGTTTGAAAAAGATGATTGATTCTTTTAACCGTAAGTATTGGGTGCTTTTCTTGAGGTACAAGCGCTACTACTCATCGTTATTAGACGCTTTTTGTTTGAAAAGAATTTAAAAAGAGTTTGAAAAGTTTTGACAGATGTGATGTGATAGATAAGATACTCCTTCCATAGAGATGATAGATGTCTAAATCTCAAGGAGAAATTGATTGGATTAAAGGGATGCTTTTAAGAAGCCCGTGGGTCCTTGTATTGTTAGCCCAAGAGGAGGCATTCCGAGGGTCATCGAGGGTCCTTGAATGAAGCTCATGAGGAAGCTATAGGGTATGGCCGTTTTTGGCTTGAATGGGATTTCACCGAAACCATCCTTTTCAATAAGAGCAATTTCACCGGAAATTTTACTGGGAATTTTAAAGTGATTTCACCGGAAACCATCCTTTCGTGGTTCTATCTTAGCTGGTGATTCTTTGTATTGAAGCCCAATAGGAGGTCATAAGAGATTTCCGCCCTTTCATTGTATGATGCCCAAGAGAAGGCTAAACTCAATGAGGAGTTCTTTGAACGGGCTTCAAGAGGAGGTCGACTCAACAGGAGTGTTGTCTTATACGGGCCTAAGCGGAGGCTAACTCTGGGAGAGTTTGTATAAAGCCCAAGAGAAAGTCAACCCATGTCCGATAAGTTATCTTGTATGAAGCCCAAGTGAGGCTAAACTCGAAACCTATTGATTAGTCTAATTGTTATGTTATTTATTAGACATTTTGTATAAACAGTGTGTGTGTGATATGTATTCATGGAGTTTATGAAGGAAATATAAACAATGCATGATGTTTATTTACAACAATTTATGAAATATAAACAAGTGTTTGTGAAACTAACGCTTAAAACGAAGCTGAACTTGATTATTCACAAGTTTGAACTGTGTACAAGGAAATGAATATGTACACGAACGAGTTTTTATGTACGATAAAGATGGATGTTATAGGAGGGTTGACTTACACCATAAGGGAGGCCCATTGATTTGAAAGCGCTTTCTGTGGAATAACTTCTAACCATTGATTTTCTGGAGGCCCATTGATTTTCTTTTGCATATAATGTCTAATACTTGTTCTAACCATTGAATAACTTCTTGATTAAAATTTTGACATGTTTAGGTAGTTGTTATATTGATTTAGAACCTATAATCGAGTTGTATGATTAAGGTACCATGACAACTAACCCTTAGAGCGTATTTATTGATCGCTTTGACTTAATTCTTGGCATCGCTTTGTTTTGACCATGGTTTTTCTTGTAAATTTTGTTTGAGATTTATTATGAATTAGCTATTGTCTTGTAGTGTTTTACATCTATTTTAATTCAATAATTGCTTAAGTTCCGAAGTTTTGATCATGTAACGATGTTTAAAAGCATGTTTATCCTTTGTCACTGAATTGATCAATCTTAGGAGTGTAATACCATGTGTTCTTAGAAAATTTAGGTTATTTTACTACTATTTAATTGTAGTTAAATGTTGACCTTTATCTAGGATTGTAGATAGAATTTCAAAGCTAACTTTAATGATTCGATTCTTAGGAACTAGTTTGATAATTGCATAGTTTTCTAGCTTCCTTTGCATGTTTAGTCAGGATCCTTTTCCATTTGTTTAGATGTTTAGGAAAGCTTTAGAGAATTTAGTTACGCCATCTATTAAGAATCCACCTTCATGCGCTTGGTTTTCTTTGTAAATAATGCATTTTAAGCCATTTGTATAGATTTTTATTTCTAACTACTCTAGGTCTCTAACTATGTTTAGCATTGCATTTGAGAACTATTGTGATGGACTTAGATCGATTTTGATATCATCTGGTTTTTGAAATTAGTGCGCTGCTTCCCGGGTTTTTCCAGATTCTTGTATTAAGTATACATTTATATCTCCATTTCTTCACCTTGGATCATATTTCTGAT
>CM038797.1:111934107-112009961 GCA_021764765.1 Vicia sativa
GAAGATGAGAGTCGGAGAAGGTGATGATGATGGTGATTCTACTGCAACCTTTTTTGTTATTTTGTTATGGTGAAGTCAAGAAGATAATTGTGGTGGTGATGGAAGAAACAATGGTTAAAAACAAGCGAGGGAGGAGATGAAAAGAAGAGAGAGATCGAGGGAGATGAGGATGGAGGTGAGGTGAGCGAGTGATAGAGAGAATTTTGTTTCTGTTTTTCGCTCTTAGTTTTGATGCACCAGAGAGAGTGAGGGTGGACGCTGTGAGATGATGGAAGTAGATGGTGGAGAGCGTTACAGCCAAGGCATCCCCTTTTCTGTTGTGGTGAGAGATAGAGAGAAGATGAGAGTGAGATTAGGGAGTGCTCTATCACGAGGAAAGAGAGTCAAATAAAAGTTGGAAAAAACCAGATAGCAATCGAGAATCTTGGGGAAAAAAGAAGGAAAATCCTCTAGTAACCGTTTCTGTTATGGTTTTCTTGAGTGAATTTTTAGAGAGAGCCAGCAAGTTGTTATGGTCAGCCAGCCAAACTTATTGTAAAATGGTTGTCTCACCTTGATACTACCATGATGGATGCATACACGTGATTGCTTGGATCCCTTTTTGGGCACAGCCAGCATGGATGTCACATATGGAGCATACAGCTTAAAAAACAATTGCACTATAATACAGCTCTGGCCAAGTGACGGCATCGCAAGAAGAATCTTGGTGCTTACTTTCTTCGCCTGATAACTCAAGGTACAAAGCTCCTTGAGAAAAAGTTCAAAAATCAAAGTTGAAGTACGAGTTTCTATGAACAACTTTCGTGTTGAAAGTTTGTCGAAATAACACCCTTAGCATGCTCTAAAATGGCCTTGAAGATGTGGAATTATAATTTTGCAAAATGTTGGCAAAGTCTGCAACCATTTACCAAATGATTTCGTTGGACTTTACAGCCTTATAACTCTCCGATACTCGGCCGAATGACGCAAACCCGACACCATCGGAAAGAGCACGTGTGATAGAACAACTTTGTAATTCGACGAAAATCCAAACGAAGCCTTAATCATTAAAAAATAAGTGTTTGAACTTTGCCACGCGACCGTTCGATGAAAGTCCTGGCTTGGCTGGGCAAGTCTTGCGCGTGACATCCAACAATTTTCCAACTTCAAACTGTCAACTTCGGCGCTTCACATCTTTCGCCTCGACATACGAAAGCAAATTCAGGAACGAAACTTGTAGAGGACATGACAAACTCCAACTTTTATGCCCGAAGTTTTTCCATGCGCGATCGAATCAATGATAAAACAACCCGAACATGCGACAACAACTGTTTGATAACATGTTCTCGTAGCCATGGAAAAATGTATATGCCGTCTGCTGGCAACTTCAACTTAACCACTTCGAGGCTTCGTATCTTTTGCTGCGACGTCCGAAGCGAAACAGTTTCTGAACGAAACTTATGGAGGACATGACAAACTCCAACTTTCATGTTCAGAGTTTTTCCATGCGATGATCGAATCAATGATAAAAACAGGCTCGAACATGTCCACAACAACCATTCGAATATTGCAAACATGATGAATTCTTATTTTCTAGGCTTTGTAACTTTCGATCCGAGTCCCGGATGAATTCGATTCCTTCAACAAAGTTGTAGACTGCCGCGAAATGAATAACTTTGCTTTTAAACTCAACTCAAATCGACACCTTGAAACACGTGTAAAATACCTCCGAAGTCGAGCACTTAATCACATTGAAAAACACTTAAAATTTCACTAAGTGTAAATTTCAAAAGTTATGAACATTTAACTTTGAAACCTCATAACTCGAAATCCGGCCAATTCTGGAAAAATCTTCACAAGGACAAGTTCGAGTAAATACGCTCTTTTCAATGATTACGAATTCGTGAAATTTCGACCATATGAGTGAGATAGAGAGTCGATAACGTGGTCTCGAACACAAAGTGCTTAAAACTTTAGAAAAATTTCTAAGTCTAAGATTACTTAAATTGCAAGAAATCTTGTTTTCACTCGATTCTTCCGACTTTTCTCAACAAATGATCACATTTTCTAATCTTGACTTTGGACCATAATTTTGACCGAAATTCCACTCGGTCAAACTTTGACTTTTGTTGACTTTTAGTGCACACACTCAAATATTACTTTACGACCGTTCTTGATTTTTCTCAAGAATCGCGTGGATAGATAAGTCATACGCAGATACTTCAAGACTCACAAAAGGCCATATAGAATCAACGGTTCAAATATTCGACCGCAAACCTTTCCACCAAAACCTTAATCAATATCCACGAAGAAATCGAATCCAAAACTTTGATTCTCGGAGATAATCAAAAGATCCTGACGCACACATCTTTGTATATTGAGATGACACTTGAAATAACGAATCTCGGATACTCGTATTCGAACCAAACTCTTCTTCGTAATTGCAGAGTTCATATGATTTAGAAAATCTCGAACCCATGGTTAATGCATGAATGATATGTATGCAATGCACCTATCGATCAAGTGTAACCCAACTATTTATAAAAAAAGAAGAGGGCGAATTTTGGGGTACAACAATAATATATAATAATAATTAATAATTAGCTATTAAAAATCAGGATGTTACAACTCTTCCCCACTTAAAAGATTTTCACCTCTAAAATTACCTCAAGCAAACAACTTAGGATATGAATCCTTTATCTCACTCTCAAGCTCCCAAGTCACATTACCATTAGCAGGACCTCCCCAAACCACTTTCACCAAAGTATTTCCTTACCTCGAAGTTGCTTAACTTCTCAATCCTCAATACACATCGGTAAAGTCTCAATCGTCAAATTATCTCTAACTTGCACATCATCTAGTGGCACAACATGAGACATATCTGCTATATATTTCCTCAATTGAGATACATGGAATACGTCATGAATATTATCAAGTGACGGCGGCAAATGAATTTTATAGGCTGTTTCACCAACTTTCTCAACAATCTGATATGGACCAATAAAACACGGAGTCAACTTCCTTGACTTCAATGCTCTACCAACACCAGTCATAAGAGTAACTCGCAAAAACAAATGATCCCCTTTCTCAAAGTTAAGATCCTTTCTCCTCTTATCATGATAACTCTTCTGACGATTTTGGAAAATCTTCATATTTTCCCGAATCATCTTAATCTTATCCGTAGTCTGTTGAACTATCTCAGGTCCAACCACAACACTCTCACCAAATTCATACCAACATAAAGGCGCATACACCTTTTTCCATACAAAGATTCAAACGGAGCCATTCCACTCAAATGAAAACTATTGTTATAGGTAAACTCAATCAAAGACAAATAACTATCCCAAGCACCTCCATGCTCTAAAACACAAGCTCTCAAAAGATCTTCCAATGATTGAATCGTCCTTTCAGTTTGACCATCAATTTGTGAATGATACACTGAACTCAAACGTAACTTAGTACCCAAAGCACTTTGCAAACCTTCCCAAAAATGCAAAGTAAACCTCGGATCTCTATCCAAAAAAATACTCGACGGAACACCATGCAAACTCACAACCTTCTCAATATACAACTTAGCAAACTTTTCCATAGGATAATCCATAAAAATTGGAATAAAGTGAGCATATTTTGTCAATCTATCCACAATAACCCAAAAAAAATCATGACTACTCGGAGTCCTCAGAAATCCAGAAACAAAATCCATAGAAATGTTATCCCACTTCCACTTAGGAATGGATAACGGCGGCAATTAAACAGATGGTTTCTGATGTTCAACCTTAGACTTCTGACAGATTAAACAAGAATACACAAACTCTACAATATCCTTCTTCATACCAGACCACCAAAATAAATTCCTCAAATCTTGACACATCTTAGTAGCACCAGGATGAATACTCAAGCCACTACGATGTCCTTCATCAAGAATTCTCTTCCTCAAATCCTCAACATCGAATACAAACCTATCACGACATCTCATGATACCATTCTCATCGATTCGAAAATCACCACCTCGGCCTTGATTGATCAATACCATCTTATCAACCAAAACCAAATCGAATTTCTGACCTTCTCGAATCTCTTCCAAAATACCACTAGTAAGCTTTAACATACGAAGCTGAACACAAGACGAATTCACTTCACAAACCAAACCCAAATCTCAAAATTGCTCAATCAAATCCAACTCTCGTACCATCAACATCAACATATGAACGACTTCCTACTCAAATCATCAACTACTACATTCGCTTTACTCGGATGATAATTCAAACCAAAATCATAATCCGTCAAGAATTCCAATCATCTTCTTTGTCTCATATTCAACTCGTTGTGATCAAACAGATACTTCAAACTCCTATGATCGCTATACACCTCAAATCTCGAACCAAATAAATAATGCCTCTAAATCTTCAAAACAAACACAATCAGCCAACTCTAAATCATGTGGATAATAATTCCTCACGAACTTTAAGTTGCCTTGAAGCATAAGCTACCACTTTTCCATTATGCATCAACACACCTCCTAAACCGGTCAATGAAGCATCACAATACACCAGAAATGGTTCTGCCAAATTAGGCAAAATCAAAATAGGAGCGGTCGTTAACCTTCTCTTAAGCTCTGGAAAATTAGCTTCACACTGCAAAGTCCAAACAACAGCTTGACCTTTCATTGTCAATTGCGTCAAAGGTAACGCCAACTTAGAAAAACCTTCAATAAACTTATGATAATAACCAGCCAAACCAAGAAAACTTCTAATCTCATAAACAGATTTCGGAGCTTCCCATTGAGATACAGCCTCAACCTTTGAAAGATCCACAGAAATACCACCACTCGAAATCACATGCCCAAGAAATCTCACTTCCTTCAACTAAAACTCACACTTAGAAAGCTTAGCATACAACTTCTTCTCTTTCAACACATATAACACAATCCTCAAATGCTTAGGATGATCCTCTTCACTTTTAGAATAAATCAGAATATCATCAATGAACACAACAATAAATTGATCCAGATACTCATGAAAAATCATATTTATATATTCCATAAACACACCGGGAGCATTTTTCACACCGAATGGCATTAAAGAATACTCATAGTAACCATACCTTGTCCTAAAAGCAGTCTTATGAATATCCTCAGCTTTCACACGAATCTAATGATAGCCAGACCTCAAATCAATCTTACCGAAACACAAGCACAACCAACTAATCCATCAAATCATCAACTGGAAGTGGATACTTGTTCTTAATAGTCACCTTGTTCAGTTGTCTATAATCAACACACAACCTCATAGAACCTTCCTTCTTTTTAACCAACAAAACAGGTGCACCCCACGGAGATACACTTGGACGAATAAACTTCTTTTCAAGCAAATCCTCAAGTTGACTTTTCAACTCTTTCAACTCGGAAGCAGCACATCTGATACGGAGCCATCGAAACAGGACTAGTTCCAGGAACAAAATAAATCAGAAACTCAACCTCACGCTCTGGCGGCAAATCACTTACATCTTCAGGAAATACCTCAAGAAAATCACAAACAGCAGGCAACTTACCCATAGCTTGTTTCTCATTGAGATCCAATGATGCCAACAAAGCAAACAACATAACACCATCTTTCAAAGATTCATCCACTTGCTTAGCAGACAAAAACAAATCATTCTCGACACTAGAATCAAGAAAGATAATCGACTTGTCAAAACAGTTGATAAAAACATGATTGTATTCCAACCAGTTCATACCAAGAATCACATCCAATTGATCTAACGGAAGATAAACTAAATCCATCCGAAAATCTCTACAAAAAATACTCAATGGACAATTCAGACATGCAAGAAAAGTACAAACAGAACCCATAGAAGGAGTATCAATAATCATATTTCCATGCATATCAGAAAATTCAAGATTCAACCTCTTAACACAATCTGCGGAAATATAAGAAAGTGTTGCACCAGTATCAATGATAACAATCAAAGGTGTACCATTAATAAATCATGTACCTCAGATGAGTCTATCCTCAACTGAAGTCTCAAAGACCGCACAATACAAACACTTTCCTCTAGCTTGCTCCTTCTTTGGCTTTCACACTGTACTAACATGACCTTGTTCACCACAATTGTAACAATTCACATCCGCACTAAACCTACAATCAACAATCTTATGACCGCCTTGCCAAACCTAAAGCACTTTCCACTACCCTTTCCACCATCCTTTCCACAACAAGCACGATGTCCTTCCACACCACACTTGTAACACTTAATCGGAGTAGATGATCCGCCTCACTTGGCTTCTTACCACCACTAGCTTTCTTCTTATCATCATACGGTCTCCACGAAATTTACCTTTTCCTTTCCTATCATTCACATCCTTATAGTAAAACACTTTCCCTACTATCCTCATCATAAATCCTACTTTTACATACTATCACCGGTAATACAAGCATATCTCATCCAATATGATCTCATATACTATCAACAAGAGATTAAGATTCCTCAATTTGTCAATAGTTAACCAAAAACATAATGGAGCATAAACCATTGTTACCAAATCCTTCATCTATGCTCAATTTTACACTCTTGAAACAGCATCAACCAACGCTCCACCATCGAACAAATTTGAGAAGCAAAAGCTCCCCACTTGTTTCAAACCCACTCCCCGCAAACAAGCGGTAACACACAAGTACCGATAGTGTTTCACACACATATCAAATACAACAGAATTAAATTAATTAATAACCCGCCGAATATGACCGATTATTGCTATGATACCACTAATGTAACACCTCTAATCCCCCATAAATATATTGAACAATCGAGTAAAATATAATGCATATCAAGAGGGTGTCACATATTTATTTATTTTCAATTTAAAAACCATACTTACATTGGTCATAATCATAACACCTATTTGAATCTCATGCTTTAAAACCAAATCATGCATTTCACAGCGGAGTATTTAATATCTCAGATACTATCAATGATTGTATCCCATACTATAACCATTGAATGAAATAAAGATGAATTCATAACATAAATCAAATCATAAGAATTCATACATTGGCACCAAGGCCACATCAACATAGTATCTAAACAAACAAATCCAACATAGATGAAAATACATAACGAATATCTCATAAAAGCCTATATCCAGATCATCCCCATGTTACATGACCAGAGCAATGACTCACTACCTAGTATAAGGAATAAATAGATAAACTCCTCAACTAGTCTCGTGGAAAACACCGCTATCCTCGGAACCTGCACGTTACCCATGAAGGCTTGGAAAAACACTTAGAAGGGAGGGGGTCGAATACGTTTTTCTTACTTTTTAAATATTTTACCCAAACAACAAACTAAATACTTAAGGATTTTTATCCTTGTTCATTTGAAACTCAAACTACTCCACCACCGTCAGGTGATCTCTCTCAACGAGGACTTAATCCACTATAATCAACGATTATAGAGTGCACTACCCAACTGGTGTGACTAACTTCCTCTAAGACTCACTAGTCCTAGCCCTCTCAAGAACACTGACCCAACTGGTCTTCTCAAGGAACAAACTGCACAACCAACCGTTGTGTCTAACACCTCTAAGACTCAACTAGTCCTAGCCCTTTCCCAAGAATACTGACCCAACTGGTCTTCTCAAGGAACAACTATCGGAAAGCAAATTTTGACTGACTGTGTACAATGTTGCTTCTAGAAAAGCTATTGTTCACAAAGTGAGTTTACACAAAATGAAGCTCAAATGTTTTAGTAAACTAATTACAAGAAAGACTTTTTATTTTTGCAGCGTGAGTTTACTTGAAATGATTTGTTGTAAGTTGTTAGAAGATGTTGTTGAAAGTTGTTGTTCTACTGTATTGTTATTTTTCTCCTTTGAATTTGAATGCCTTAAATAGTGCTTCCGGAATTTGTTCGCAGCTAGTAGCGTGTCTTGGATAATGGAAAATGTAATTATGAATTTTCTTAGCTTCACGTGATTTTTTAGCTTTACGTGATTTTCTTGCTAAATAATCCTTGGAAGTTGAACCACTCAAGTATTTTGTTTTATTCTCTTAGTAGGTTTTATTTGTGGTAGGTTTTGTTTTTAGAATATAACGCATATATTGACAATGGTCTTCTGTAGTCCCCGTTAGAATATCTTCTCATCAAAATATTTTTGCTGGTGTCTATCAAGTTTACTTGCCCGCTTCTATCGGGTTACTTCTAGCTTGTGACCAAAAGTTCTACTATCATCGAACTTCTAACTTCATCTTCCGTAAGCAAACATCTTCTAATCAGAACAATCTTTGGTGCTTCTTATCGAGGTTGCGCTTTGCTTGCTTCTCTCAAAAGTTGAATTTCATTCTTTACTCCAGAAGCTTTATAGGTAGCTTGCGTGTTCCAGAAGTTCTTCTCTCATTAGAACTTCTAAGGCTCGTTTCTATCAGCAGTTGCTTTGAGCGTGCTTTTGAAGGTCTCATTCGAACTTCTAAAGCGAGTTTCTATCAGTAGTTGCTTTGAACGTGCTTTGTCCAGAAGTTCTTCTCTCATTAGAACTTCTAACTTCATCTTCTGCTCAGCATAGTATATCTTCCATTTTTGCGATAGAGTTAGAACATCTTCTGAAATGAAAACTTGTACAAGTCAGAGTATCATATTCATTCATACAAAATTTATTATACTTGTTATCATCAAAACTTTAATATATTATTAGAAACAAACTTTGTTCTAACAATCTCCCCCTTTTTGTGATGACAAAACTATCTAGATTTTGATTTAAGAAATTTTGTATATGTAAAAAAAATATCTCCCCCTGAGATTAATAATCGCCCCCTGAAATTAATAGTCTCCCCCTGAACTAAATATTGAAAAGAAAAAGTCGCAAGGTAAAACATCCCTGAGTTTTTCTTTTCTTCTAGAGTTTACTTTTCAGAGTTTTCTCTCAGCACTTGGACTTTTGAGCTTCCAAAGTTTACTTTTTCAGAGTTTTCTTTCAGAAATTGGTCTTTTGAGCTTCTAGAGTTTACTTTTTCAGAGTTTGCGTTCAGCACTTGGTCTTTTGAGCTTCTGCTTAATTTTTTCATCCAGAGTTTACTTTTCAGAGTTTGCATAATTCTTTTCATCCAGAGTTTGAATATTTACTTGAGTTTATCTTTGCTACATCTTCTTTCAGAGCTTGTGTAAATCTATTTCACTTAGCAAAAATGTACACTTGTATATTTTGTCAAAAATGTTTGATATTTTTGTTCTTGTAACATGTTATAAATTATCATATCAAAATCTCAGTTTTCTCCCTCTTTTTGTCATAATCAAAAATTCATAAGTTTTTATGAAAAATACAGAATAGTAATCCAGAATAATTATATCATTGATTGAAAGAGGATTGTCAAAATAAAGAAATAAAACACTTAAAGATTAAAAACAAGAAAAAAATGAATGCATGATTGATTGAGAAAATTCAGAGGTTCAAGTTTGGCGTGCAACAAGGGACATCAGAAGATTCTTGATTTCAGCTGTAGATTCTTCTTGTTTCTACATCCAAGTATTGCTTTCTGTATTGGTTTCATCTTGCTTATCAAGACGTTCTCTTACAGCCTAATTTTCCTTCTTCATATCCTTCAGAGTGTCTAGGACAACTGAAGTGGAGTCAACATCTTCTATAGAGATAGCTTTGGAGGAGGAACCAGAGGATCTGGGACCAAAAAACTTTGTGAAGAGAGTATTCAAATCAACCATCAACGTCAACACTTTCTTCCTGGCTACTCTTGGACGATTTCTGAGAGGTTTGTATAACACCAAATCACGAGCATTTGGGTCAGCAGTTTCTGGTTTAGAGTTTTCAGCATCAGAGATGTTCATATGATTAGCAGGTGGTTGCCACGTAGCGTTATCCAGCTGTAGTGGTGGCTTCTCATTCTAGATGTTGTAAGCAGCCTTCTGTAATCCTTTCAAACACTCAGTAAATTTCTCATAAGCATGAGAATAACACAAGTCCTTGAGTGTGTGGGATTCAGAAATAAATCTTCTTCTAAAGGTATTCCACAAGTCAGCAGATGCAGAAGGACACAGATTGTTGTCCAAATCATCCTTCAGCAGTATCATCTAATTCTTTATATCCTTTTCAAACTTCTGTAAACGTAAACTAACATTTGCTTGCACAGTGGTATGTTTGGGTAGAGAGTGGAGGTTCACTTGAGTTCTTAGAAATTCTGGTGAGTTAGCAATTTCTGGATAAGGAAATTTTGGAATTGGAGCAGGGGTTTGTTCAGAAGCTTCTAAGGGATGTTGATGATGAAGTTCTGGAGAGTGTGGTGATGAGGGATCTTCTGGGTAGTGTGGTGGTCGAAAAATTATTAGACTGTCAGAAGATGGAAGTTCTGATGAGTTTGGTGATTGAGGGATTTCAGCAAATAGTGGTGTGGGGCTTATTGCTGGAGAGTTTGGTGGTGAGATTTCTGGTGAGGGACTTGATGGAATTTCTATTATGGTTCTTGGTTGTTCAACAATTGTTATATTGCTAATGTAAAAATAGTAGTAGAAGCAAGTTCTCGACACTTGCTTTTTCTTCTTCTGAGCTTTCTGAGGGAGATTAGAAGTTCCTTCACTGTCAGCTTTCCTCTTTCTGACTTTCCTCACATGACTTGGAAGATATTTTCATACCCCGAAATTTTCCCTCCTACTTCTCAAGACAATTCACATCTCCATACTTAAGGATTTCACAAGGTTGACGGACAAACCTCTCCTAAGCAATCAATCCAAACTAGGTTTTGCTCCTCTCAAGTCAAAATGGATTTCTAATGCATCAGGTGGTCATCGTACCTCATAATATGCTTCAAGGGATCACCGTGTCAAGTTTCAAGCCTTACAAGTCAAATTTGCTCATCCAATTGCTCAAATGGTTGAAAATCAACAGATTGGATGAAAGTCAATTGTGGTCAACATACAGTCAAACTTCATAATTTTTGGTCAACATCAACATTTTGAAGTAATATTCATCATTTGATCAAGGTTTAACCATGATTCCTCAAGGAAAGTCAAGATTTGATCAAAAGTCAAAGATTCTAAATTAGGGTTTTTCAAACAAAAGTCAACAGAACTTTGACCAGGCATAACTTCCACATACTTAATCAGAAATTTTTCCACAAAAGCTCATTTTAAAGGGAATTCAATTCTCTACAACTTCATGTGTCAAAAGCTTTGGCCAAAAATGCTTCATTTGGAATTATGGATCAAAACATTACAAGTTCTTCTAAAAGTCAACAAAACGTCATCTTTTTGCAAAGAAGTTTTCATGAACATGGAAACTTCAATGAAGATGAAACCAAAATTAGTGTTTAGATGACATCTTGAGCTTTCTAAAAAGTCCAAGAACACTCAAAAATGTTGAAAATTGAGCAAGATACAAATTGTGCAAGTTTGACATTTTTGAGGAGGTGCACAAAGGAAAATACCTAGCAAATGCAAATATTCTTCAAATGGGCTTAAGTTTTCATGATCCATACTTATTATTGAGAATATCCACGACCCCTAAGTCCATTTACACGCCTCCTTCCCATTTATTTAATTTATTTTGGAATTAAATCATTTAAATTCAATTTAAATAAAATAAAATTCAAGGAGCAAGGTTATGACAAGTTGGGCTTGGTTTCTACTTGTCTTGAGGTCCAAGATAACCCATGCAAGCTGTCAAATTCGTGCAAGATGCTACAAGGAAGGAAAAATACATTTTTGGCAAGATTTGATAAACATTTACAAGAGAATATTTTTGCATTCAAGATAATATATTTTCTCTTTATTCTTGATCAAATCTTTTGCTCTATATATACATTACAAGACCAGAAGCAAGTGGACACAAAAAGAACAAAACCCTTGCCTCAAGAACAAACCCTAAAACTCACAAAAATCTCAAGAAATTTGCAATCTTGAATTTAAAATTCTAGCCACTTTCAATCGCTTTCAAGCACTTCATCGTGCTCTCGGTAAGTTTAAGTACACATCATTATCCATGGCCATAACATGTCGAAACATGCATACTATGATCCTCCGATTGCATATTCTCCTTGATTTCGTATTCTGTTTTTTTTTACGTGTTTTACTTGAAACTAACCGTTCTAATATGTTCATGAGATGTCATAGAACAGATCTAGGCAATCGTTGATGAGCTCTAATGGCCAAAACACGATATGCTATTCTTAGGGCTCTAGATCGGAGAAGCTTCGTACCACACGTTCCAGACCATTTCAGACTAAACTGACACCACCATTAAACTCGCAGGGGTCGATTTAGGGGGTAGGCTTAACCTCATATTCCAGTTCTTGTTATTTTGCAGGTTTAGGTTTTGAGGCGGCCAGAGAAGACGATCGGAGCTTTGCTCCAGCGTCGCTGACTCGTTTGACCGATGAAGACTTCTAACCCTAGGTGTGGCGTAATCTGATTCATCCATTCTAGCAGCAAGGGGCCCACACGTGACTTTGTTTGAAAATTCAAAACAAAACACGTTGACACTTATAATCAAATGGTTGTATTTCACATACAACAAAGTGACTCAGCTCAATTGGCAAGTGCGCGTTGGTAAAATCCAAGGGGTCTGGGGTTCGATCCCCAGCGCCACCCCTTTCTTTTCCTCATTTTTTCTAACATCTTTTTGATTTACGCAGGTAACATACACATCCTCCAGATGTTCTGGAAAACAGGTTCCAGAAGTTCTGGAAGGAACTTCCACACAGCCTCTAGAAGTTCTGGAAAATAGGTTTCCAGAAGTTCTGGCAAAGAACAATGACACAATTTCTAGAAGTTCTGGAAAGAGTGAGTCAGAAGTTCTGGGACGAACCAAGTCAGAAGTTCTGACAAAAAACACAAAAAATCATTTATTTTCCTTTTAGTTTTCTTAACTAATTTATTTTCTTTTCAATTATCTATTAAACTATTTTCTAAAACTCTAAAAAATGTTTAATTTTAGATTTAGGTTCCAAAAACCTTTATTTAATTTTTGACACAAAAATATTTTCTTTTCATATTTAAATCATTTTTCTAATTAAATACTAATTAGTTAGAGTTAGGTTTTTTTTCTTTAAAATCAATCACAAAAACTCCAAAAAATAAATTTATTTTGTAGTAATTAGGATTACTAACCTAAAACCTTTTTCCACTAATTTCCAAAATATTTTACTAACATTTTCTTATTATTCTGATTATCTATTTCTTATTTCGCATTTACAATTCTAGAAAGGTTGTATAGGTTGCAAATTTTTTATCATGTAATAGCGTAGGCTTTACTTTCCGCACTTTACTTTCTGCACCTTTACATTTCCGCACTTTACTTTCTGCACTCCTATTATGTATCTGCCCCAAAGCCATGTAATAGCGCAGGATTTACTTTCCGCACTTATTACTTTAATTCTGTACATATTTAATCTTAACTAGGCGTGTATGGCAAGATTAAAAACAACATAGATCACTCTAATTTCAAGATAACATATCTAAATACAACACACTCTTCACACATCACCTCACGATATCTCTTGTTGCCTTCAAACATGGTCATGTCCCTCGAACGTATGGATATCTTAGCTAAGACTCTTACAAACGGATAGAGTTACCTACCAATTAATGGTATGAATAGATCTACCCTAAAGGAAAGAAAACATGAAACGACCATTCTAAGTAGGTAATAGACTTTAATTGCTCGCTCTATCAACTACTTTTACACCTAACACTATTTTCAAAACTTTTCAAACACTTTGTATACATTCCGCGTGAATCATTACAAAGTTAAACACTTTCAAAACAAAAATTTCCAAACACTTCGTATACATTCCAAGGAGAATCATTACGAAGTCAGTGAAATGCCTTTTTTTCAAACACACACGAAGCAATTTATAAAGTGAGCTAAGCATTAAGAGCCGTAGATAACCACGGATGGAAAGGGTGCTAATACCTTCCCGTTTCATAATTGCCCCGCACTCGAATCTAACGGTTTTTCTGTTCTTTTCGCCTTAATTGGATAAAAGAAAAGCGGTGGTAACTCTTGTTATCCGCAACATTTGTAATAAAATACAAAACAAACAAGTCGGTTCTCCCACCGTACATGACTATCTACCTTGCAACCATGCCGATCAATGTTGAGTCCCTTCCTCTAAGAAGTTTTAATGTATTGATGAATAGTCAGTTGATGTTCCTCTGAGTCAAAAGATGGAAAATTTTCAACAGGCACTCTTCTTATGATGACATTTCCTACTTCTAGTGGAGAAGGCTTAGCCAGAATTCTGTCAATTATCCTTCTCTTTACCAAGTTCTTGCCATTAAACAGTTTTCCACACACTGTTTCTAGCTCCGTCAGCAGCTTGGCTTCTTCTAGATGTTTGATCAACCCATTTTCTGTCAGAATATCTGAGAGAAGTCTTGCAAAGGGAAACGAATTTCTCTTAGACTTAGGGTTCTTGTAAAGAGAAAATAAGAGACAAAAACGCATAAAAAAGGTTTTTGAAAAGGAGTATTTATAGGTGAATGTAATACGGTGGGAGAATTGACTTGTTTGTTTTGCGTTTGATCGTAAATGTTGCGGATAGCAAGAGTCGTCACCGACTTTTCTTTTATCCAATTAAGGGAAGGTGAAAAGAACATGAAAAGACCTTTGTTAGATTTTGAGTAAGGGAGGTGGTTATGAAAAGGGAAGGTGTTAGCATCCTTTCCATCTGTAGTTATCTACAGGCTCTTAATTGCTTAGCTCACTTTAAATTGCTTTTTGTGTGTGTGTTTAAAAAGACGTTTTGAAAAGGCATTTCGCTTTGACTTCGTAATGATTCACGTTGGAATGTATACGAAGTGTTAGGAAATGTTTTGTTTTGGAAAAGGACTTTGTAATGATTCACGCTGGAATGTATACAAAGTGTTTTGAAAAGAAGTTTTTTGAAAGTGTGAGGTGTGAAAAATGTTTTGATTGAGCAAGAAAAAGAGACTTATTTTACCCACTCAGAACGGTCGTTTCCGTGTTATTTTGCTTTCCTTTAGAATAAGGGTTTAGGGTTTAGGGTTGATAGGTAACCTTATTTGTCGGATGTAAAAGGGACATTCGAAGGGACAATCTGATGGTCATAGAAAGCAACTTGTAGGGATATCCTAACACATTCGTAGGGACGATCATCATTTTTCGTGGGCGACAACCAAGGGACGAGATCATGTATTCGTAGGCAACATCAGGGGACTATGATATTTTAAGTCGAAGGCACTATGATGATATTTTGTAGGCAACCGTGCTAAGATACCCCCACGTTCGAGGGACTTGACCATTTTCATAAGGCAACGAGAGAGGATACCCTAGGGGGTGCATGTGTGGAAAGAGTGTATTGTTTTCAGATATTTATCTTGTGATTAGTGATCTATGTTGATTTTCTATCTTGCCATACACGCCTATTTACTAGCAGTTTAATAGGTGCAGAAAGTAAATTGCGGAAATGTAAAGGTCCTACGCTATTACACAGCTTTGAGGAAGATACATAATAGGAGGTGCGGAAAGTAAATGCGGAAAATAAAATCTATGCTATTACATGATAAAAACTTGTAACCTATACATCCTTTCTAGAATTTAAAAATGAAAGAAAAATAAATAGCAGGAGAGAAGCTACGTCCTAATATTTTTTGGTGTTTTGAAATTTATAGCGTATGTGAGAAACTTAATTCTAATTGATTTTAGTTTAATTAAGAAAAAGAATTAATGAATATTAACCTAAATTAGACTAATTAAGTTAATTAAAAAAAACATGGAAAAGGTTATTTGTGAAATTATCTAATTAACTTAATTACTAATTTAATTAAATAATTAATTAAGATGGAAAGCGAAAAAAAAAAAAAAAAGCAAAGTAAAGAGAGAGCTCGGCGAGCCGTGTGGGGCTTCGAGAGTGGGAGCTCAGGCATCCGTAACCGGAGTTTCTTGTGGATATCCTGCTGAGTGTGTCCAAAGTTGTGGTTTTCGTGATTCGAAGGGTCCGTCGGAGCTCGGAGGTTCTCACATCGAGACGCCCGTGCCGGAGCTTATGGGGTTCTGCATCGAAAGATCCGTGTGGAGCCGGTGTCTAGCCGAAAGGGTCCGTAGCCGGAGTTTCTGGAGATTATGGATCTGGGACGTCCAGGAGCTGGAGCTTCTGGGGACTTCTCATCTGGGGCCATCTAGAAGTTGGAGCTTCTGGAGGATTTTGGCTCTGGGGAGACCCATAAGCTGGAGCTTCTGGTGCTGGGGTGCCTAGAAGCTGGAGCTTCTGGAGGCATTCCTTCTGGAGACTTAAAAACCTATAAAGAAAATAATGAAAACAAACAGCAAAAGGTGGGGTTTGAACCCACATCCTCAGAGATAGAGAGTGACATAGCGCGCGCAAGGTGAACCTCTAGTGAGGTGATACATCCATTCATACTACTGGACTCATAAACATGTAAGTGTTGTTGGTCCCTGAGTCAGAAGCGCCGGAGCAAGGCTCCGGTCGTCTTCTCCGGCCATAGTTGACTTTTTGTCCAATACAACTGATTTTCAGCTATCTGAGCCATTGGATGAGCAACTTAGACTTGTAAGGCTTGGAACTTGATATGAGGATTCTCTTGAGGTATATGGTGAGATATGATGACCACCTTGTGGAATTCTTGAATATAGATCCATAGATTGTCTTGAGAGAAAAGAGGGCAAATTTTGGGGTATAACAGTTGCCCCTGTTCAATCTTCTTGTACTGGAAGGGTAACATTGGGATGCTTGCCTTTCATGACCTGAAGGTAGAAGATGATTGAACACTCGAGTACATCTAAAAATTTGCACTCGCTGTTGCAGGGAATTGGCTTATAGATGCCATTTAGAGAAGCTGATGCTGGAGAGTGAGTCGTACGCTAGACTCTGTATTCTTCTTTTGGATGAAAGAGAAATCGGAGATGGGCTTAAAGATGCCATCCAGAGAGCTGAAGATGTGTAGTCAGAGATGGGCTTAAGATGCCATCTAGGGCGGTTGATAATAAGAGAGAGTTAAAATAAACCTTCGTCTTGGCTATTTCTGAGATGAATAGTTGTTAGTATGCGGATAGTTTTCCCGTCTTGTTTCGGGTGTTAATCCATGATCGGTTTTCTGGAAATAAATTGCATGGTCATTCAGATAGCTCTCCCGTCTTGTTTCGGGTATTAATCTTTGACCTTTTGTTTTAGAAAATAGCTTTTACCTGCCGGGGAAATAAAATCTTGACAGGATATGGTTAGTCCTATGCAGATTATGATGCATGCGAGTATATGACAAAGTCATGAGCAATGTTGTTATGATACATGCACATGTTATGAATTTTATGAATAATGTATGAATGTAAATGTTATGGTATTTCAAAATATATCCATCTTGAAGAAGATAGGACCGTTCTGCTGGATATTTGTGATGTCCCGCTTGAGGATGGGGTTGCTGAAAACCCTGGCTGAGGAATAAGAGATGATTCAGATTCCTCCGATGCACTATCTGGCCAAGCTTCGAGTCTGGATATTAGTGCTGTTGGAAGAATAGCAATGATTGAGAGATATTTGGCTGGGGATCTTGCGTGTAGACTTTGCTGAAGATGGTATGAAATAACATGTCACTGCTCGGGGACTAACGTGATGAAGTTTGATAGGATCACTACTCAGGGACTAACATGATGAAGTTTGATAGGATCACTGCTCGTGGACTAACGTGATGAAGTTTGATAGGATCACTACCCGGGGACTAACGTGATGAAGCTTGATAGGATCACTGCCCAGGGACTAACGCGATGAAGCTTGATAGGATCACTGCCCGGGGAATAACATGATGAAGTTTGATAGATCACCACCGGGACCAACATGATGAAGCTTGATAGGATCACGATCGGGGACCAACGCCATAAAGGTGATAGGATCACTACCGGGACTAACGGATGAAGTTTGATAGATCGCCGGGACTAACGTGATGAAGGTGATAGGATCACCGCGTGATACGTGAACCGACTTTTTTGTTTTTGTATCGCAAATGTGCGGATAGCAAGAGTCGCCACCGACTTTTATTTTTATCCAATTAAGGGAAGGTAAAAGTACGTAAAAGACCTTCGTTAGATTCTGAGTAAGGGAGAAGGTTATGAAAAGGGAAGGTATTAGCACCCCTTTCCATCCGTAGTTATCTACGGGCTCTTAGTTGCTCTTAGATCACTTTAAAATTGTGCTTTCTGTGTGTTTGACAAAAATGTTTTGAAAAGGCATTTCGCTTTGACTTTGTAATGATTCATGTAGGAATGTATACAAAGTGTTTGGAAATGTTTTGTTTTGAAAAGAGTTTGAACTTTGACAAAAGTGTGAGGTGTGAAAAGCATTTGATTTGAGCAAGCAACTAAAAGTCTTATTACCTACTTTAATTGGTCGCTTTCGTGTTGTTTTATTCCTTTATAATAGTGCTATCCGTACCATTAGTTGGTAGGTAACGCTATTCGATGTAAAAGGACATTCAAGGGACATCGGATGGTCATAGAAAGCAACTTGTAGGAAGTATCCTAGCACATTCAAGGGACTATCATCATTTTCGAGGCGACAATCGAGGGTCAAGATCATGTATTCGGAGGCGACATCGTGGGTCTATGATCTTTGTATCAAGGGACTATGATGATTTGTTTTGAAGGCAACGGTGCTAGAATACCTCTACGCTCGAGGGACTTGACCATTTGAATTGTATAACGAGAGAATTACCCTAAGGGGTATGTGTGAAAGAATGTATTGATTTTATATCTTTATCTTGAAAATTAGTGGGCTATGTTCATTATCTTGCCATACACGCCTAGTTACTAGCAATTTATAGGTGCGAAATTAAAATGCGGAATGTAAAGATGCGAAAGGTAAATGTCCTACGCTATTACATGGCTTTGGGGGATACATAATTTAAACTTGCGGAAAATAAAAACCTAATTTAAACTATTACATCCCATAAACAGTTACATTATTGGAAAAAATGAAAACGGTAAAGAAAGCGTCTGAAACAGAACAACCTGTAAAAGAATAAGAAATCGGAAAATACGAGATGAATCGAATAAGAGAAAAAATGTTAGAAAAATGCAAGTTTTTGAATGAGAAAAATATGACATGATGGAAATAACATAAATATGCTAAAATAATTTTTTGGGATTTTTTTAATGCAATTTAATAATTAAAATACAATTAAGATTGATTTAAATGCTAAATTATGAATAAAAATAAATATGCATGCAAAATTATATTTTTTAATTTTATAAATTAAATAAAGGTTTTCTGGAAATAATGTAAAAAGAAAAATAATTTTTGGCGTTTTTTAATGCATGATAAAAATATTTGAAACTAAATTAAAATGATGCAAAATATTAAATAAAATAGAAATATGAAAAATATTGAGTTTGGAAAAAAGGAATGCAAAACTGGTCCTGATGAGGATCGAACTCGTGACCCTGGAGCGAAATCTTAAGTCCACTTGCCTTGACCAACTGTGCTAGCGTGCTTCACTGTTTGAGAAACGGAGTGAGTGGATTGCAACACGCGTCGCCTTCTGACTGCTTCGTCTTCGCGCCAGCCATCGTCTTCTTCGTTTTGAATTTTAAAAAACTCAGCGTCGGCCATTGCTCGACGCTATGTCCCTGGCAAAATCAAAAACCCAGCATACATAATATAAATGAATTCTAAAGACATGGTTCGATTCCTAAGATCATTCTGAACGCATTGGTATAGGTCTCATGGTCCAATTTTTCCATTTAAGCAAAGCCCTAAATCGAGCTCAGAAACCCTAGCTATGGTATATCACGATTCAGGCCATGGAAGTGCAATCAAAGTGCCCAGAATGCTTGCAAACTCATCACTAATCAGAAAAACAAACACAAAACATATTAATAATGCATGAATAATAGAATACGATTTTGGATTTTCAAGAACAAACCAAACTCGGATTTTCTGATTCTGGATGGATTTGAGCAAAGTGAGGGTCTGGATCGACTCAAGAGGTATCAAGGAATGTGTTGGACACCTCAAAATCGATTGAAAACGGCTGGAAATAGGATTGCACTTTGCTTGTTTGCCACGGTTTTTTTTAGCTTAGAACAGGGTTCTTGAGTCAAATTTTCTACCCTAATTCGTGTGGTATGTATCATGTATATATAGTAGAAGGATTCAGAGTTGTTTTGGGAAAGATTTAATCAATGATCAATGCCAATCAAATTTGATTTTTGCACA
The DNA here is from genome assembly GCA_021764765.1 of Vicia sativa. Classification (NCBI taxonomy): domain Eukaryota; kingdom Viridiplantae; phylum Streptophyta; class Magnoliopsida; order Fabales; family Fabaceae; genus Vicia; species Vicia sativa. The sequence continues at coordinate 111,954,276 of CM038797.1, forward strand.
AAATCAAATCTTCAAATTTTGATCAATTTTCAATCCAATCTTGCCATATCCATCAAATTTCGAAAATTGCTGGCTTTTAATGAGTTGATTGGATCCCAAGGAAGAAATAAAAATCAAGTTTGCAATTAATTTTGATTTTATACTCTATTTTTAAATTTCATTTGTATTTAAATGTATAAATTCCAAATTAAATAGAAAAATAAAATAAAAATTCGTGGCATTGGGCTTGGATATTCCTAATGGTGTGAGGAATAAGTTTGGATGAAGAAAAAGTAGGCCCATTTGCAAAGTTTTTGATTTTTAGAAGTATTTCTCTTCTTTGTGCACTTCTTCAAAATTGCCCAACTTGTGAATGGTGTATCTTGCTCAATTTTCCACATTTTTGAGTGTTCTTGGACTTTTTGGAAAGCTCTAAGAGTCCTCTAACCAACATTTTTGGTCTCATATCAATTGGAGTTTCCATTCTCAATATATATTCAAAACAAAAAGTTGACTTTTTGTTGACTTTGAAAATGACCTGTAATGTTTTGAGCCATACCTCTCAAATGAAGCATTTTTTGGACATTCTTGTGAGACATGAAGTTGTAGAGAATTGAATTTCCTTCAAAACAAGAGGTGGTGGAAAACTTTCTGAGAAAGTATGAAGAAGTTATGATCAGTCAAAGTTCAGTTGACTTTTCATCTAGAAACCCTAATTTAGAAAGTTTGACTTTTGAGCAAATCTTGAGTTTTCTTGATGAATCATGATCAACCCTTGATCAAATGATGAATGTAACTTCAAAATGAGGATGTTGACCAAAAATTATGAAGTTTGACTGTATGTTGACCACAGTTGACTTTTTGTCCAATACAACTGATTTTCAACCATCTGAGCAATTGTCTGAGGAAACTTGACTTGTAAGGCTTGAAACTTGACATGGAGAATCTTTGAAGCATATGAGGAGGCATGAAGACCATTGGAGATGTTGGAAGTCCATCTTGATCTGAGAATTGCCAAACCCTTGTTTGGGTTGTTTGTCTAGGAGAGTTTGTCTCGATCAACTCGAGGAATCCTTCGAGTATGGATGTATGAAATATCTTGAGAAGATGGAGGGAAAATTTTGGGGTATGACAGCCTGCCCCTGCTCAATCTTTTGTACTGAAGGTTAGATTGACACACTTGTCTTTGTGACCTGAGGTAGAAGATGATTGAACACCGAGTACACCCGAAATTTGCACTCGCTGGTGGATGATTCGGGAATGGGCTTACAGATGCCATTTGGAGAAGGAAGAGACTTTGCTGGGGAATGAGTCATACGCTAGACTCGAGGATTTCGATAGGAGAATTGATGGGGATGGGCTTAAGATGCCATCTAGAAAGATCGATGCTGGGGAGTGAGCCGTACGCTAGACTCTGTAGATGTTCTTGATAGTGGAAGGAGCGCGGAGATGGGCTTAAGATGCCATCCGGAGGGAGTCGTATGTTAGACTTCGTGCTCTCCTTTGAATGAAGTTATTGGTTTGTATTGGTTTTTAACCAAATATGCAGCATTCCAAAGGTGGAGAAACACTGATAAGTAATCGGAGATGGGCTTAAGATGCCATCCGTGGCAACCGAGTCGACGCTAGACTGTAGTTGCTGATAATAAGAAGGGATCGAATAAATCTTCGTGCCGATTACTCTGATGGGGGTAGTAGTTGGCAAAATGTGGATATCTTCCCTGTTGTGCATCGGGTGTTGATCCACTGCCTGTTATCGGAGGATAACTTGCGATCGTTCGGATAGGGTTTCCGCCTAGCGGTATTAATCCGGATCCGTTGTCGGAGGACAACGAGGCGCTGTTCGATAGTTTTCCGCCGAGATTCGGCTTAATCTCGGACCATTGTTCGGAGGACAACTAGGGCCTTTCCTCGATAGTTTTCCGCCGAGATTCGGGCTTAATCCTAGACTGCTTCGCGAAGTGACTTTTAATCGCTTTTAGAGAAAACAAGAGAAATTTTGATAGCATATTTGTTAGTCTTATGCAAAGTATGATGCATGACGATGTGTATGAATGACATATGCATAAATTATGACTTTATGAGAAATGTATGAATGATAGATGTTGTGGTATTTCAAAACATATCTGAAATTCTTGGCAGCAGATACTTGATGTCACAGAGAATGTTATGACACAATATCTGACACTATGTTAACAATTCACACAGTAAATACAGAAAGCAGTAAAGGACACAATAAGTTGTTCACCCAGTTCGGTTCAACAAACCTACATCTGGGGGCTACCAAGCCAGGGATAAAGTTCACTATTAGCAGATCAATTGAAGACCCCATAACCAACACAACTGCTGGATGTACCTTCTCACTTAATCACTACCCAATGATCCTTTTACCTAAGTCCTACTTAGATATGAGTTCCTACTACCCCTCTATCACAAAGCAGTGATATCAACCTATTGTCTAATTGAATTGTGAAGACACACTTCAATAAAATATCTTGATCTTGCTTCAAAGCTTTCAATCAAGAGACAAACACTCGTGCTTTAAAGCTTTGAGTGATAAACTACCCTTACAGCAAATCCTAGTCCAATGCACTTATCAAATGATAGTTGCTTGGCTCACAAGAGAAACTAGAATTACACAATACCAACTTATAAATCCTAATAAGACACAAAACAAGTCGCTATCTCTTCAATACATTCAAAGGGCGTAGCACAGTTGTAAGGGTTCTTTTCCTTTTATAGAAGCAGTCCTGAAACTTCAGTTTTGGGCTTCCATAAAGATAGCTAGGGTTCACTTAATTTAATCCTAAAAACATGGTCTTTTCAACAACCAATTTAGGTTTAATTAAGTTTAACCTAGCAGCCACGTGAGCATGCTTTCTAATAATAGAAAAACAATATTTAGTAGCTCAACAAACTTCCTGAAAAATCTCAGGAACAAACAGATTCTGCAGAATGAACACATGAATGTCATAACATCGTTATGACATCGATCGCTGAATTTCCAAAGATGCCTTTAGCTTCCGGCTGTCTTTTAACATCCTTAGCGTGTAGGATTTATCTTCAATCGAATGTCATAACATCTATCATGACATTGCTAAATCCTAGTTTTACCAAAATTAATGCCAACCTAAAAACACTAACAAACTCCCCCTTTGGCACATTTTTGGCTAAAACTACTTAACACATCAGAGTACCTATGCAGCAGAAGACAATAAACTAGTTCTAAGCTTTCCTAAGCTTCAAGTAACTAGAACTTAGAGAAGATAAATTCTACCCATACAAAAATCCCACAATTCCCACAATTGCCCCATATACAAAATTTTAAACAGGCATACAATTTCTAAAGTCCCATACCATCACACAAGAGTTCTTCTCCCCTTTTAGCCATAAAGGGCCAAAAGAAACCATACAGATTGCCCAAACTTTTAATCAAACAAAGACGTAAACAATTATACCAAAGATCTAATTAAGTACCAAAGATCGCTTTTTAGGGGTACATTGCCGTCATTACAGATCTCAATAAGGATTACAAACATTCAAAAAATTTGGGAAAATACAAGAATCAAAAACAAGAAAACAATTGATGTAAAATTGACAAAAGAAAGAACAGGGCAAGAAGAACACCTCAAGTGCTTTCTTCTCCGGAAGAAGCACGTGGAAGGAAGCATCTTTAACCTTCAAAGATCACCATCGAATATCATCATCTTCAGATCACCAACAAGATCATTATCGCCTTTCTTCATCCTCAACCTCTGTTTCTCGCTCTAGTTGAGAGATTAGCTCTTCCAGACTTTGCTTTCGTGCTTCAAGCTCCTTGCAAGTTACTTTAGCACAAGAATGACATTTGCCTTTCGAGAATTTTTCTGATGTCTCAAGCAGTGTCATGACAATGTCTGGACATGCTTCCTTGGAACAGTTTGTAGTGGAATCCAAGAGGGGGCTCTCTTGCGATCGAATCTCACACCAAGAATGTCCGGATGCCGATCAATTATAATTCCACATGCAGGGAGGAAAGGCTATTGGTCCTTTGATAGCATAGTCATAGCATGCTTGAGTGTCTCGATCAAAAATGTAGGATCCATAGTCAAGGTAGCCCGAGTACCTACTGCATAAATGAATCTTCCCAATCCATTAGAAATGGTGGATTTGTGATTGGTGGGACCCACTTAAAGACCAATCTTATGCAAGATGGCAAATTTGACACCTAACTTGCTAGTGAGAGTTTTCCTTTAAAGGCCATTGTCCGACTTGTTTGGCTGATGGTTTGACAAATCTTGTTGTCGGCTCCACCGGCTGAGTATTAGCGAGATCTACCTAGGAATCTATTGATCACATTTGGAGAAAACCCGACTTTTCTCCCTCACATAAACAACGGGTAGTCATCGTAGTTCCTATCCCCACACCATTTGAGAGATTGACAATAAATTCTCTCACCAAAGCTTCATAACAGTTTGAGAGTTTTCATCTGCTTTCATCCCCGCCTCCTTAATCGTGTCAATGATCTCCTTGCACTCTAAAGCACTCTTGTTCAACTCTCTTTCTAGTGCAACCTCTTTAATCAAACATACTTCCATCTTCCAAAGACTTTCGGGATGATGGAATGAGATGTTATCAATTGCCACTTGTGCACCTTGGGAAGTTTTACAAGTGTTGGCTTTTCTTGAATGTATGTCGTGACATTTATTTCAACATCAAACTCGTAATCTTGATCCGATCAAGTTCTGCATTTTCTTTTCTTCACAATTGGTGTCTCTTGGGTCCGGAGCCACCACCAGCTTTTTACTCTACTTCTCCTTGTAGAGGATCCACCTTGTGATACTTCTCAATTTTGCACACATCTTCGAGATCTTCCTCGTGGCCTGTGACTCTGCTTTCCTTCCTTTCATCATTCTTTTGCAATGCTTGGATTGCCATTGGCAATAAGATCATTGTCTCGAGAACATCTCATCTAAATCAATGACTGAGGTTTAGTTAAGTGATTAGATTCTTGAACCGTGACTCTTCCAAATGTCATTAAATGTAGTCATCAGGGACTTTACCAGAGGTACATTTTGCTGGTGATTCTTCAAGAATACTATCAGAAATATAATCAGCAGTGGCTTTATCAGTGCAACATTTTGTTGGGGACTTCTCAAGAATGCTGTCAGAGATCTCATCTTCCTTATTGGCAGAGATTTTATTACAAGCATCATCAACACCTACTTCAGACTCTTCAACAGAAAGGTCTTCATTATTCTTGACAGGAGAAGTATCATGATCACCAGATGTCTTGACATTCTCTATGACATCTGGATCAACTGCTAAGCTAGGGCTAGCAGACTTTTCATTTAGAGGGACTGAAACCCCAGGAACATATTGGTCTTCATTGAGGATCCTGGTTACCAATCTAGCAATGGCTATATGCACAGCCCTAGACTCCTCTGTGTTTTCCATTTCTGAGGGAATAGAGGAGGATGGTACAGAAGTCTTACCAGAAGGTGATGCTTGCGTCCTTCTTGAATTCCTTGTACGCAATTTCTTGACCTTTTCTGGGTCTGTGGCCATTGCGCGCAGAGGAGTGATTCTCAGAGCTTCAACATGCATGTCATCAGTATTTGCCCTAACTTCATCCATGGCAGGAGATGATGAACCAGATTTTTGAGAAGATGAAGATGATGAAGACATATTTTGCTGGAAGATGTTGAGGAAATGAGAGCGAGAATGGCAGAGGTTTTGAAAGTTTCTTTTAGATGAAGGAAATATGATACTTTCAAAAGAAGAAACTATTATATGAAGGAGTCTCTTCCTATTCTTGGACCTTTTAAAAATAAGAGGAAAATACTTAAATAACCTACTTATAAATACTTGAAGAACAAGATATTTTCCATTCCTTGTTGTATGCAAGGTTAATTGCTACAATTCCTCATTTGGACAATTACCCAACTTGCCCCTTAACATTTCAAACTGGCTAGTCTCAAGCAATTTAGTAAAAGTGTCACAGTACAATGTCATGACATCCTGTATGACATTGTATTCAACAAGATCCGCTTCATCCGTATCATCTGAGAATAATTGCTACCAGCTGCTATGTGATCAGTCTCAACATTGTACAGGAATACACAATTTTGCTTCTTGCTGACCCAAGAAACAGGATGGTTTCTCAAGATGAACCATCCTTCAAGAGAGCTTTCACACAAGCATTTATCAACCCTTTCTCCACTTATTTTCTTGGACAACTTCAAGTGTGGAAGGGTGAGAGTCCTAGTGTAGCTGCCATGATTTAATCCAAGCTTCTTGACATAATTCCTTGCATATTTGCTTTGTGAAGGAATTGTTGGGTCTTTCATCAATGTGTCTGACATTCCTCCAGATACTATGTTATTAACATAGATGGATGCCATCATGATATTTTTCCCTCTGACTGAAAGGGTTTCATTCAGGACTCCTCTCATGTATCTTTTGGCAATAAGACACTTGGTTATCCTTTCATGCCAGATCCTAGTACTTTGCTTCAGTACCTTACAAGTGGTCAGATGTCTAGACATTGAGAGTGACATTCTGACTTCCTGTTCAGCCTTATACTTACCATAGATTTTCCTTTTGTCTATGAACAATCTTGGTATCCTTCGACTTCCTATGAACCCGATCCTTTCATGCTTCCGAGGTGTGGATGACCGATACTTGCTGCCACAACTTTACTTCCTCTTCATCTTTGTCTGTGGAACTCATAGATGACGAGTGGTGCTCTGATCCCACTTGTAGCTTGTCCTTTGATCTCGACTCTCTCATAATCACTACTTGATCACAATTGATTACAAGACATTCGATTAGTGAAGTCGATCGTGAATCCCATATCACATAGTGACTTATGCTAATGAGATTTGCGTCAAACCTTTTACAAGCAATACTCCATTTAGGCTTGGAACCTGCACTAGTTTGAGTTTCCAATACCTTGATTTCTCCTTTGACTCCATCTCCAAAAGTAACAAAGTCGGTAGATGATGCTTAACATTATTGAGAAGATTCCTGTCTCTCCATGTGATTGGAACAACCACCAAAGTACCAATCTTTCTTGGTAGACATACTAAGGAAGTGTTAGCTACCGAGCAATGCTTCTTCTTCCAATGCTGAGAGTATGATCCTCGTTGGTTTTAGGATTCACATAAGACCCTTGATTAGGATATCCATGTAGCCTGTAGCAAAAAGATTTTATGTGACCAAACCTTCCACAATAATGACATCTCCATCTTTGAAACTGTTTGTTCATGTTTCTATGATTTTGATGTTGCACCCTGTTGTGACATCTGCTTTGACATTGGTCTATTAGGTCTGTTTTCCTTTTGTTATAGACAAACTTAGTCTTCATATACCCGAGGCGCACTGCTCACCGCTGTGGTATGACATCTTCTTTGTCATTGACTTCCCGTGTTTGTTCCATTCTGGTTATTTGCAATCTCTTTGCAACATAGCCCCGAGCGATACATTTCTTTTGGTTGTGACACCGCTTTGACATTGTTTTCCTATGTCTCTTCTTATTAATGTCACCAACAAGTTGCTTTTCAGCCACATATCCTAGACCATGCTTATTTCCCCATTTTGTCCAAGTCAAGAATTTCTTCCAACTTATCGATTGGATGTCAACATTTTGATGATTTAGACATCCGATCAAGTTTGGAATTCAAAGATAACAATATCACTATTGAGGTGATTTATAGTGGTTGTGTTTTCCTCTTTCTACCTCCAACTTCACATTCTCGCCCAACTTCTCAATCGCCTTTTTTCGCTCCTCATTCACGACATGCTTCACCATTTTTATATACACCTGTAGTTTTCAGAAGCTCTTCAAATGTCACTTCCTCATCACTAGAATCCATATCGAGTTGTACACTCCAGAGAGAAAGGACAAGTTTGACACCTTCTTCCCGATTCACTTCCCGAATCACCATCACCCAAGTGACACCATTCCTTTCTTTTGTTTCTTTAGAAAGGTGGGACATTCATCTAATATGTCCAAATCCTTCACATTCATGACATTGGACTTTATCGCTTAGACTTCCTTTTTCCTCTCGACTTGGATCTTCTGCTGAGTCATAAGATCCGCTAATGTCGATGGAATGTCCTTGACATTTGACCTTGACTTTGGATCAATTCTCCTTACGCTTGTTGAACTGCCTTCCAAGCATGGCTATAGCTTTAGATATCTTCTCCTCATCTTCCTCCTTGCATCCTCTTCGTAATTGGATACAAGTGCTATGCTTTTGTTCTTCTTGTCACAGCACCGATTCCCATCTCAAAAGTCATAAGAGATCCTATCGCTTCTTCAACCTTCAAGGTGCCGATGTCCCGAGCCTCCTCTAAGTGACTTTCATTGCAAATCTCTTAGGCAAGGATCCGAGAATCTTCTCACCAGCTTCTCTCGACATCTTTTCACCAAGTGCTCCCGAGGCATTATTTCCAAAATATTCATGTGAAATTCATGAATATTCTCATCTTCCTTCATCTTCAAATTCTCAAATTTGGTAGTGAGCATCTCAAGTCTTGACATCTTCACCTTGGATGTTCCTCATGAGTATTTCTAGAGTGTCCCAAACATCCTTGGCCAGCTCACATTGATGAACCAAATAAGATATTCCTGTCAATACCATTGAATGAGCATTCAAAGCTTTAGAGTTCCTAGAGCTAGCTCTTCTTCCTCTTTGCTCCATTCCTCTCGTGTTTCAAGACAGAGTGCCATCTTTCTCAAGCTTGGTGGGATGTTTCCATCCTTTATCGCAGCCTTCCAAGCTTTAATGTCCACCGATCTTAAGAAGGCAACCATACGAGGTTTCCAAGAATCATAATTAGACCCATCCGAATAGGTGGTCTTCCTCCAAATCCTCCTTCTTTATCCATTACGCCTGAAACTATTATTCCTAGATCTCACCCAGAAATAACAAGCAGGGTGCCTGCCCTGATAAAAATTTAAATTCCTGGCAGCAGATACTTGATGTCACAAAGAATGTTATGACACAAGATTCGACACTATGTTAACAATTCACACAAGAATACAGAAGGTAAAGGACACAATAAGTTGTTCACCCATCGTTCAACAAACCTACATCCGGGGCTACCAAGCGTGGATAAAGTTCACTATTAGCAGTATCAATTGAAGACCCTACAGCCAACACACCGCTGACAGCCTTCTCACTTAATCACTACCCAATGATCCTTTACCTAAGTCCTACTTAGATATGAGTTCCTACTCACTCCCCTATCACAAAGCAGTTGATATCAACCTATTGTCTAATTGAATTGTGAAGACACACTCAATAAAATATCTTGATCTTGCTTCAAAGCTTTCAATCAAGAGACAAACACTGTGCTTTAAAGCTTTGAGTGATAAACTACCCTTACAAAGAAATCCTAGTCCAATGCACTTATCAAATGATAGTTGCTTGGCTCACAAGAGAAACTAGAACTACACAATACCAACTGTTACAAATCCTAACAGTACACAAAAACAAGCTGTTATCTCTTCAATACATTCAAAGGGCGTAGCACAGTTGTAAGGGTTCTTTTCCTTTATAGAAGCAATTCGAAACTTCGCTTTGGGCTTCCATAAAGATAGCTAGGGTTCACTTAATTTAATCCTAAAAACATGGTCTTTTCAACAACCAATTTAGGTTTAATTAAGTTTAACCTAGCAGCCACGTGAGCATGCTTTCTAATAACAGAAAAACAATATTTAGTAGCTCAACAAACTTCCTGAAAAATCTCAGGAACAAACAGATTCTGCATCGTATCGTCACACGAATGTCATAACATCTCGTTATGACATCGTGCTTTCGCAGTAATTTCAAGACGCTTTAGCTTCCGCCTGAAATGTCTTTTAACATCCTTAGTGTAGGATTTATCTTCAATCTCTGAATGTCATAACATCTATCATGACATTGCTAAATCCTCGTTTTACCAAAATTAATGCCAACCTAAAAACACTAACAATATCCATCTTGAAGAAGATGTGGATGTTCTGCTTGAGTATTTCTGTCTTCTGCTTGGAGATTGAGTAGGTGAGAACCCCGCTTTTGAAGGAGAAGAAAGATATCCTGGATTCCTCTGATGCACTATCTGACCAAGTCTCGGGCCTAGATGTTGTTGAGGAAGGTAGAGATCGAGAAACTCATTGCTGGAGATCGCATACATAGACCCTGCTGGGGAGAGTTTGGTAGGCAATTTGTTGGGGATCTTGCATGTATAGACCCTGCTGGGGAGAGTCTGGGAGGAAGTCAGTTGGGGATCTTGCATGTAGACCCTGTTGGGAAAAATTAGGTGGCGCTCTACTGGGGATTTTGAGTGTAGATCTCGCTGGAGAGCGTTTGATGGTCATTGGAGACCGGTCAGCCCGTTGGAATCTCTCGACCGGGAATAGCAGATGTAGATTTTCTCCTGCACTATCTGACCAAGTCTCGAGTCCGGATACCACTGCTGGAGAAAAGGGAATTGTTAGAGATATTCACGATGATAAATACCTCGGCCGATGAAGTGTTACCGCTTGAGACCGATGTAACATTGCTCATTGAGGGGAACCACTGCTCGGGATTAACGATACCTACTGGGAAGGTTCGCTGTGAGCCATACTGTGGGGATCTATGCTCGTGGGGAAATGCATTGGTGACCTTCGCTGCCATCTCAATTCCTAGAGCCCGTAGTAACTACTTTTGTATGCCCACTTTTCGTATGTTTGTGATTAGATTCTTATTGTCAAATGCGTATAGTCATTCAAAACAAACGTTGGACTTATTGCAAACGACAATAGTGAAAAATGTAAAGAGAAAGAATTTGTATCCATTTGAAATATGGCGTATGGCCAAGTAGTTTGTACACAAGAAAGGCAAAAAGCTATGCGGAAACAATCTCGTTAAGTTCCAGCCATGCTAGTACTCATATATTTCAACTATCTCATCTCCTTGCTGTCAGTAGAAAGTGAGTAGACTGATCTTCGCCATTTGAATCTTGAATGCTGATAGTAGTCTGGAAGCAGGTGGTCTGGAAGAGACATAGTCGTACGCTTGAATCCCTAACTTTTTCCTAGACCTCCTTTCGGTTTTCTACCGATACCTTTTTGCCCAAGCCGCCTTTTCGTGTTTTCGACTTCTGTGTGTACATGTTTTGTATATATCCTTAACTTTGCCCGAACCCTTTGGTTCGTCAGATGCCCTTATTTTTGCCTAGGTCACCGACCTAGCGGTCTCTTTATGCGTAGTATTTTTGACTATGTCCGAGTTCACTGTGGTGGGAAGTCTTCACCATCCATGGTGCTAAGTATCATAGCTCCACCGGAAAATACTGCCTTGACTACAAATGGTCCTTCGAGGTGGGAGTCCATTTGCCCTAGGATCACCTTGTGGAAGAATGATGCGCTGACTACTAGATCACCGACTTGGTAGACCGTGCTTGACCTTCTTGTTAAATGCTCGATCATTCGTTTCGATAGATCTGTCCATGGCAGATGGATGCGAGTCGCTTCTCATCAATAAAATTAACTGGTCAAGGCGAGTCTCGATCCAATCGCTTCGCTTAACTCGCATCCCGAGGACTCGTTGAGGGTATCGAACCTCGATCATGTGATGGCTTCCATACCGTATACTAGAGAAGGGGTTGCCCTTGATGTCCGTATTGAAAAGCGGTAACCATGAAGAGCAAATGGTAACATCTCATGCCAATCTTTGTAAGTCACCCATCTTCAGATAATCTTCTTAATGTTCTTGTTGGCGGCTTCCATCGCGCCATTCATCTTAGGCCGATAAGGAGAAGAATTGTGATGTTTGATCTTGAACTAAGTAGTTCGTGATCATCTTATTGTTGAGATTGAACCATATCCGTGATAATCCTTTCGGAGTGCCATACCGATGATAAGATTATGCTTGATGAAACGAGCCACAACATTCTTGGTAACAGATGCAAACGAGGCTGCTTCTACCCACTTGGTGAAATAGTCAATTGCCACAAGGATGAAACGATGTCCGTTGGAAGCGGTGGGCTTGATTTCTCCGATCATGTCAATGCCCCACATTGCAAAAGGCCAAGGAGCTGTTAGAACATTCAGAGGTACTGGAGGTACGTGCACTTTGTCGGCATAAATCTGGCACTTGTGACAAGATCGAGCATAGCGGTGACAATCAGCTTCCATGGTGGACCAATAGTAACCTGTTCTCAAGATCTTCTTAGCCATGGTATGTCCACTATAATGGGTACCAAATGCGCCTTCGTGTAACTCTTCCATGATGCGTATTATTGTTTTCTGGTCTACACGGCGGAGTAAGCACAGGTCGTGGTTGCGCTTGTATAAGATGCCGTTGCTGAGGAAGAATTTGGATGCAAACCTTCTCATGAACTTCTTATCATTAACAGATGCCCCTGCGGGATATTCCTGAGTCTCAAGATACCTCTTCACGTCGTAGTACCAAGGTTTCTCTTCTGCATCGAGCTCATAACAATATGCTGGTTCATCAAACTTCTCAATGATGATCTGGGGAGCCTCGTTGTCCCATCTAACCTTGAACATAGACGACATAGTAGCCAGTGCGTACGCCAACTGATTCTCTTCTCGTGGAATGTGATCAAAAGTAATTTCTTCGAAGTAGGGGATCAAACTCAAAACATGCTCTCGATACGGAATGAGATTCGGATGTTTCGTATCCCACTCGCCCTTAATCTGACTGATCACCAAAGTCGAGTCTCCATACACTTGTAAGAACTTGATTCTTAAGTCAATAGCACTTTGATACCCATGATGCACGCTCAGATTCGCCATGTTGTTAGTGCAACGAAACATAATCTGGCGGTGAAAGGTGTATGTCCTGTAGGGATGTAATGATGGCGCCAATGTCCTTGCAAGTGCGTTTGAGGCTCCATCAAAACCATGGTCCATCGGGATCCTTGTTCAGTCCTTCGTCTGGCCCGGTTCTTCACAATGACTAGTAAAACATCTTCATCTCGAAATTAACCGCATAGATCGATAGTCATCTACGGCTTGATGAGCCAAATGATCGCTACTACACTTCCTTTGATCGCTCGAGAAGTGTACCGATGTCATATTCGATCGTGATCATTTGCCATCTTGCTATTCTTCCTGAGAGAGTGGTTTCTCAAATATGTATTTTATCGGATCCATCTTGAAATCAATAAGGTAGTGTGAGTCAACATATACTGCCTTAGTCGGCGAAAGCCCAAGCCAAAGTTGCAAGTTTTCTCGAGCTGGAGTATCTTGTTTCACAATGTAAACTTTTGCTAAGGTAGTATATTGCATGCTCTTTTCGACTGCACCATGTTGCCCCAACACACACCCCATTGAATTCACTAACATCACAAGTACATGATAAGAGGTCTTCCTTCAAGCAGCGGCATCGATGGGAGGATTCAAGGTACCTTGATTTTGTCAAAAGCGATCCGAAATCGCTGCTCCATTCTACCACTTGATCTTTCTTCAAGAATTTGAAGATTGGCTCACAAGTAGCGCTAGATGTGCAATGAATCTGCAATGTAGTTCAATCGCCCAAGAAACCTCCGACTTCCTTCTCGGACGGGCGCCGCATCTCTTGAATAGCTTTGACCTTGGCGGGTCAACCTCAATACCTTTACCATCGACAACAAACCCTAGGAGTTTTCCAGATCCGACTCCAAAGTGCACTTGTTAGGATTGAGTCTCAACTGTTCTTTAACCTATCAAACAGCTTCGCAAATGATCAAGATGTTTCTTCTTCACCGGATCGAGCTATCATGTCGCCGACGAGACCTCTATCTCGTGATGAATCATGTCATGAAATAATGTCACCATAGCACTGATAAGTGGCGCCGTTTTTAGGCCGAACGGCATAACCTTGTAAGTGAAAGTGCCCCACCGTAACGAAGTAGTCTTTTCCATGTCTTCGTGAGCCATTTTGATCCGATTGTAACCGAGAAACCATCCATGAAGGAGAAAACTTTATGCTCGAGCGATGTTGTCAACCGTAACATCAATATGAGGAAGTGGGAAATCGTCTTCGGACTTGCTTTGTTCGATCTCTCGTAATCCACACACATTCGTACCTTACCATCCTTCTTAGGCACAGCACCACATTAGCTACCCATCGTGGATAGGAAGTAACAACTAAGAAACCGCATTGAACTGTTTATAACTTCAGCTTTGATTTTCTCTCGACATCTCGGACGATGACGAACTTTCTGCTTTCACCGAGAAAACCTTCTTTGTCGGCAATCGTGTATCACAATATCAATGTCTAAACCGGCATGTCTTCGTATGACCAAGCAAAACCTCAATATAGTCTCGTAGCATCTGAACCAATCTTTCTTTAATCGCTCTCAAGACCCTGCTCCTATCTTGATCTCTTTTCTGTCTTCGTTAGTACCCAAATTCACAACCTCAACTTGCTCTTCATGTGGCTGTATAACTCGATCTTCTTGCTGTAGCAGTCTGGCAAGTTCTCCTAGCACTTCACAATCTTCCTCACTTTCGTCTTCGGCTTGGTAGATCGGATTATCAAGTCATATTTAGCAATAGCATAGTCGTTATTAACTAGATTCGGAGTGATTCGCAGTTGTATCACGTGGGTGTGTGTAAGAAACACATAGCTTTTTGAAGGGGTGATAAAGTAAAAGAAAGAAGACAAACAATTGAATGCAAAAGTCCAACGAATTTATTGAATGAAAACGCGCAAACAACAGATAATAACCCTCACAAACGAGCCATGATGCCCCGGGCAAGGCACTAGGCTTTCAAAGTTTATTGTTCAAAACTTAAAGAAATACGAAAAGCAAAACAAAACAAGAGCAATTACTCCGGCTAAAGGAGATTGGTATGACGCCTTCGCCTTCCAATTGCCGAGCCCATTGTCTGAGTTGGGAAGATCCACTTGTCGATGTCGTCGTCGCCGCCTTCTATAGCATGGATTCCACTGGCCGATGCGGAAAGGAAGTTGGTCGGCACGCTCACGGCGATCATCTTCCGACCTTTGATGGTGAAGCCTAAACCAGCCTTGTCGATTTGAAAGGAAGATCGTGAGCTGACCCCAAATAGTACTACCCTTCAACAAGAGCTTGAGCATCCTTCAATGAGGCCATCCTAGGCGGAACTTTAGCAACTTCAGAGGATGAAGAGTCAACAGCATGACTCTGGGTATTGTTTCAAAAGCTTGACAGGGAGTCTCGAAGAATTCACCCTCCATCTCAAGGTATCGGAATGATTGTAGATGACTGACCATATACTCTTCTTCACCACATACTGTAACAACTTTCCCTTTCACTGGGTATTTCAGCTTCTGGTGCAAGGTAGAGGTGACAGCGCCTGCCCCATGTATCCAAGGGCGTCCGAGTAGGCAAGAGTAAGCGGGACGGATGTCCATGACAAAGAAAGTGGAGTCAAAAGTCTGGGAACCGATTTTAACAGGCAGAGTGAGCTCTCCAAGCACTGTTCGCTTAGAACCATCAAAAGCTCTTACAATAATGTCACTGGGCTTTAGAACCAACCCTTCAACATCAAGTTGATCAAAAGCAGTCTTTGGTAGGATATTTAGAGCAGAACCGGTATCGACCAAAACATGAGACAGGGTAACGCCCTTGCATTCAACAAAGATGTGCAAGGCTTTGTTGTGTTTCCTTCCTATAGAGTCAAATCAAGATCGTAGTTTAGCCGTTGTTGGCAGCCAGGCTAGCAATACACACTTCAAACTGGTCAGTAGTAGTGTCTTGCGGCACATGAGCATTTTTCAGAAACTTCACCAAGGCGTTAGCATGAGCCTCAGAGCACAAGAGCAGAGCAAGCATGGAGATCTTGGACGGAGTTTGTCCCAACTGTTCCACAACATTGTAGTCACTCCTTTTGATGATCTTCGAATTTCTCCATCTCTTGTTTGAGGTGTCTTCAAGAACTTCCTTTGGTACTTCCGCTGAGCAGATGCGCCACCGGTTCTTTCCTCTAGCTTGGGAATGTTGAATAGCGGAATGCGAGCTGGAGTCGCAGTGTCTTTGGAGGAGAGATTGAGAGAAAACCTTCCGCTCGGTCACCTTACTAGATCCGTGATGTTGTCAATGTCGAATGGTGGCTTCAACCGTAAGATCTTCAATGGTCGAGGGTCTTGCTTGACGCCATGATAGTAAACATCACCCATAATTCCAAGGGATAGCCTTGTCGAGGAATATGGAACCGGTCTGGAGAAGTAATGATGAGAGGTGCCACCTAGGCGCAGGATCAACAGAGGAAATCCTTATTGTGTTAACATCAAGATAATCTTCTGGAAATCGTCACCCCATCCGTCGCCTTTAACATCTTCAATAGGAATCTTGTAGCCAGAACGTGTACTTCACCATGTAATCATACTTTCCACTTGGCTCCCCAAGGTATCCCACATGATGGTACAGCCATTCGCATTGTCAATCTTCAACTTAGACATTTCTTCACATTGTGTGGTTTCGTAAATAGTATCTCACGGTTATCCATCATGCACTCGAACACGCCTTCTCAACCAAGCACACCCATCGTGCAGATGGGCACCAACGACAATTCTCTCGGGCATCCCGGATTGACACCGCTTGCAGCAAATTCTTCTTAATAGTCATCGAGGAATGGTCAAGTCATCTATGTTGAAAACATAAGTATCCTCCCAACAAAGATTGGAACTCTTGTCATGGTTAGGCATGGGCGTTGATCATATTCGAGTCTCAACAGAGGGTCAAACTCAATCTGCTTAGCTTCAATCATATCTTGAATCTTGTTCTTCGAGCCCAACAATCATCAAGACTATGTCCTGGCTATTGGAATGGTAAGCACACTTAGCATTAGGATTGTATCCTGAGAGGAAGTGTTGACATTTTGAGGAGGATCCCCAAAGTAATCACCGCTTTCAACATGTGTTGCAAGGCATGACAATGGCATGTTGATCTTCGTAACTGCCTCGTATGCTGCTCGCCACGCTGTCTCACCGAGGTTGCCGATGTAGGATCGAGATCACAACCGCCTCCACGATTGAGCGGTCGGTCTTGGCTCGGCTTTTCCGACCATACACAACATTAACTTCTTTCTTACCACCAAAAGATCTTTTCGCAAAGATTTGAAGATGTCTCTACTTGAATCTTTCCACTCTTGATACCACCAATACGTCAATAATATCACTGAATCCGGTCAAGAGTTTCCAATCGATGATTGAAGAATGGGCCTGTTGTTCCATAAACATATCAACCAACTCCCTATTGGACAAGGGTGGTTGAACTCGCTAGATCTCTCCATTTCGAGCATACCTTGAACTTCTCATCACGACCCATAGACATGCTTTGTAGTTGCATGCGAGTGGGTGTCAATTCAGATTGTACTCATTGTTCAGAAAGCATCACCAAGTCACCCAAGTACGGATACGGTCATTCTCTAGTCGATAATACCATTCCAATTGAGTTTGACAAACTCTCTTGAAAATAATGCATCCACAACTCTCTCATCATCAGGGGTTGATCTTCCGACATAGGACTTCAAATGCACTTAGGGCAAGACATGCCATCATACTTAGCAAAAGTTGGAACTTTGAACTTGGGAGGAATCACAACACCGTGACAAGACTCAAATCATCAAAATTCAGCCCGGACATCTTCGTGTTTTCCACAAGATTCAGACGGTCTTCAAGTTGTTTGTACTTGTCATCCTCATCGAGTATTGGCCATCATCATAGTTCTTTCTCAAGCTCAGCCGACCGCCATCCCCTTGTTACTTTGCTCATCCTCCTTCTTGACACTTCCTTCAGAGCTCAATTCGACTAACCACTCTAGGACCTCCTTTGTAGCCCGCCCATGTTGAGAAGACCAACAACCTTCTTCTTTCTGTTGATGAGCTTCAGATCTTCTTGGCCTGGACCAAGTCAGAACATCTCTTAAACCGAGCATTCGAGTGAAGATCTTTGATGACTGCTCAAGAGCCATTTCGCTAAAATAAATAGCGAGCAAATGAGAAAACCAATCTTCAATGTACCGTGATGCAATGTTATGCTATGATATGCAATGTTTATGCGAATGCAATGCAATGTTTTCAAGGACCTTAGAGATTTAAATTTGTTAAACAAGCAATGAACAAACATTTATTAGTACTCTTCATTATTCTTTTTTCTTTTAAGTACAAAGGATAGTTCAAAACAAATAAAAGAAAATCCTAAAGCTCTAAGTCTCCCATGGCGCTTCCTCTTGGTGCCGATGTAGGCGCTGATGTTTCCTCCTCGTGAAGTAGCTTGGTCAACTCTAGCACTTTCTTCTCACTTGCATAACACGAGCTTCAAAGGTATCCCTCTTCTTAAGTTGAATCCAGGATCTCTTCAAGTCTTCAAAATCAGAGGCATGTCAAGATGGAGAAAAAGATAGGTACGCCACCTATAGCAACAGTTCCATAATTACGGTAAAACAAAGTGAATGGCATCATGAGGTTTTGAGCTCGAGCTCTCACCCATTTGAGGTAAGGTTCCCAAGGAATGGAGTTCGTGCCCCAAAGTCTTGGTATCGTCTTCTTTACCATGCCCCAAGCGTATGAACCTTCGTCGGTAATTCGAGATCGGTTGTAGTCGAACACAATATCTTGAGAAGCATATCATGGACCATCTCTTCGAGCAAAACCAAACCGACGTAGAGCTAGAGAAGGTTGTAAGTAATACCTCCCCTTATACCAAGTAGTGGTACATTAGGGAATTCTCCACAACGCTCAATGAAGGTGAAGTCCTTTTGAGAGAAAAGATTCCAACGGATATCTGAATGAGAGAGTGACATTAGTCTTTGAGACCATCTCAACCTTTGTTCGTTCTTCAAATCGATGGAGGAAGGTGCGAAATAAACCACCTAGAAAGTAATGGTATGCAACACATGAGAGTTCCTTGTCTCTTAGTAGTACGTGTGGAGAGAATGTAGGATGTCTCCAAGTAAAGTAGGCACAGATTGGGTAAGAAACAACTTGATGGCGTTGACATCTATGAATTGATCCGAGTTAGGGAATAGAACCAAACCATAGATTAAAGGCCACAATGTCTTCAAATGCATGGAAACTCATAACTTTGAGGAATTCTCGGCTTTCTTAATTAGGAATTTGGAAAGTAAACCCTTAACTCCACTCTAGTTTCCCAATTGGCTTCAATGTCCGAGCTTAAGATGTAAGGTCGATGCGATGTCTTCGCATTTAGGAACCTTTTCCGAACCGTGAATGGCATTTGGTCAAGAATAGGTATCCCAAGTAGCTTAGAGAACTCTTCCAAGGTAGGAACCAACCGATAACTGGGAATGTAAAGCAATGGTGTTTTGATCAAAGAACTGAATAGACATGCATCATATCTTCTTCAAAACCGGAGATAACCAAATCAAGTAGATAACCATGTCTTTTGATGAATCGAGCATGGTCGGAATTTCAAACCAATTCTTTGAGTCGAGAAGGTATACCCATGAAGTTGATTCGGATAGTCTTTCTAGAAGCCATAATACCCTACAAAACAGAGCAAAGATAAATCCCTAGGTCCTTGAAATAGTTAGAAATGATATGCAATGCAAATGATGTCATGATGTCATGTTTGGCACACACAAACAATTCACACAATGAGCCTAGGTTTAAGGCTTGCATGAGGTATAGGTGATTACCCCACCAAAAGTTTGAGTTGGTTCATCCTGTCCTATAATAGTAACCGGGTTCTAGGAATCTCACATCATTGATCTTTCTCGTAGGCGTTTATTTCAATACGACTACCAAGTGGTCGACCGAAAATATCCCAAAAGTCGGATCTTAATGAGCGTAGCATCGAGTATCAGCCAACCTCGGTCTACACTAAAGCCGACCATCTCACTACCTTCTAATGGCCAAGATGGGTCAGTTAAGGTTCTAAAAGTTTAGTTAGTGCTTGATGACACCACGCAGAAGCCAAATACTATCCTCAACTTGGAAATGAAGAGTATCAGGACATCCAAAGTGTCACACTAACGTAGCCATCATGTTGACCGTTTCGATATACGTCTAACGGTCGCGATGATTTATTGCTACTTAAAGATAAAGCAACCCTTAAAGATAAAGCAAGCAAGTCAAACAAAAAGCAATAAAGGTGATCTAGAAATCCCTAAGGCATTCTCTCTTTAGGGTGTCTCCCCAGCAGAGTCGCCAGTTCTGTGATACGGTGAACTGACTTTTTCATGTTTTTGTATCGCAAATGTGCGGATAGCAAGAGTCGCCACCGACTTTTATTTTTATCCAATTAAGGGAAGGTAAAAGTACAGAAAAAGACCTTCGTTAGATTCTGAGTAAGGGAGAAGGTTATGAAAAGGGAAGGTATTAGCCCCCTTTCCATCCGTAGTTATCTACGGGCTCTTAGTTGCTCTTAGATCACTTTAAAATTGTGCTTTTTGTGTGTTTGACAAAAATGTTTTGAAAAGGCATTTCGCTTTGACTTTGTAATGATTCATGTAGGAATGTATACAAAGTGTTTGGAAATGTTTTGTTTTGAAAAGAGTTTGAACTTTGACAAAAGTGTGAGGTGAAAAGCATTTGATTTGAGCAAGCAACTAAAAGTCTTATTACCTACTCGAATTGGTCGCGTTGTTTTACGTTCCTTTAGAATAGTGCTATCCATACCATTAGTTGGTAGGTAACTCTATTCGCTGGATGTAAGGGACATTCAAGGACATCGGATGGTCATAGAAAGCAACTTGTAGGAAGTATCCTAGCACATTCAAGGGACTATCATCATTTTCGTAGGCGACAATCGAGGGTCAAGATCATGTATTCGGAGGCGACATCGTGGGTCTATGATCTTTGTATCGAAGGGACTATGATGATTTGTTTTGAAGGCAACGGTGCTAGAATACCTCTACGTTCGAGGGACTTGACCATTTGAATTCGTAAGGCAACGAGAGAGAATTACCCTAAGGGGTGCATGTGTGAAAGAATGTATTGATTTCAGATATCTTTATCTTGAAAATTAGTGGGCTATGTTCATTATTATCTTGCCATACACGCCTAGTTACTAGCAATTTATAGGGTGCGGAAATTAAAATGCAGAATGTAAAGATGCGGAAAGGTAAATGTCCTACGCTATTACATGGCTTTGGGGCAGATACATAATTTAAACTTGCGGAAAATAAAAACCTAATTTAAACTATTACATCCCATAAACAGTTACATTATTGGAAAAAATGAAAACGGTAAAGAAAGCGTCTAAAACAGAACAACCTGTAAAAGAATAAGAAATCGGAAAATACGAGATGAATCGAATAAGAGAAAAAATGTTAGAAAAATGCAAGTTTTTGAATGAGAAAAATATGACATGCTGGAAATAACATAAATATGCTAAAATAATTTTTTGGAATTTTTTGAATGCAATTTAATAATTAAAATACAATTAAGATTGATTTAAATGCTAAATTATGAATAAAAATAAATATGCATGCAAAATTATATTTTTTAATTTTATGAATTAAATAAAGGTTTTCTGGAAATAATGTAAAAATAAAAATAATTTTTGGCGTTTTTTAATGCATGATAAAAATATTTGAAACTAAATTAAAATGATGCAAAATATTAAATAAAATAGAAATATGAAAAATATTGAGTTTGGAAAAAAGGAATGCAAAACTGGTCCTGATGAGGATCGAACTCGTGACCCTGGAGCGAAATCTTAAGTCCACTTGCCTTGACCAACTGTGCTAGCGTGCTTCACTGTTTGAGAAACGGAGTGAGTGGATTACAACACGCCGCTTTCCCGACCGCTTTCGTCACCAACCATCGTCTTCTTCGTTTTGAATTTTAAAAAACTCAGCGTCGGCCATTGCTCGACGCTATGTCCCTGGCAAAATCAAAAACCCAGCATACATAATATAAATGAATTCTAAAGACATGGTTCGATTCCTAAGATCATTCTGAACGCATTGGTATAGGTCTCATGGTCCAATTTTTCCATTTAAGCAAAGCCCTAAATCGAGCTCAGAAACCCTAGCTATGGTATATCACGATTCAGGCCATGGAAATGCAATCAAAGTGCCTGTATGCTTGCAAACTCATCACTAATCAAAACAAACACAAAACATATTAATAATGCATGAATAAGAATACGATTTTGATTTTTCAAGAACAAACCAAACGGTTTTCGATTCTCGATGGATTTGAGCAAAGAGGTCCGATCGACTCAAGAGGTATCAAGGAATGTGTTGAACACCTCAAAATCGATTGAAAACGGCTGGAAATAGGATTGCACTTTGCTTGTTTGCCACGGTTTTTTTTAGCTTAGAACAGGGTTCTTGAGTCAAATTTTCTACCCTAATTCGTGTGGTATGTATCATGTATATATAGTAGAAGGATTCAGAGTTGTTTTGGGAAAGATTTAATCAATGATCAATGCCAATCAAATTTGATTTTTGCACAAAATCAAATCTTCAAATTTTGATCAATTTTCAATCCAATCTTGCCATATCCATCAAATTTCGAAAATTGCTGGCTTTTAATGAGTTGATTGATCCCAAGGAAGAAATAAAATCAAGTTTGCAATTAATTTTGATTTTATACTCTATTTTTAAATTTAATTTGTATTTAAATGAATAAATTCCAAATTAAATAGAAAAATAAAATAAAAATTCGTGGCATTGGGCTTGGATATTCCTAATGGTGTGAGGAATAAGTTTGGATGAAGAAAAAGTAGGCCCATTTGCAAAGTTTTTGATTTTTAGAAGTATTTCTCTTTGTGCACTTCTTCAAAATTGCCCAACTTGTGAATGGTGTATCTTGCTCAATTTTCCACATTTTTGAATGTTCTTGGACTTTTTGGAAATCTCTAAGAGTCCTCTAACCAACATTTTTGGTCTCATCTCAATTGGAGTTTCCATGCTCAATATATCTTCAAAACAAAAAGTTGACTTTTTGTTGACTTTGAAAATGACCTGTAATGTTTTGAGCCATACCTCTCAAATGAAGCATTTTTTGGACATTATTTTGAGACATGAAGTTGTAGAGAATTGAATTTCCTTCAAAACAAGAGGTGGTGGAATAATTTCTGAGAAAGTATGAAGAAGTTATGATCACTCAAAGTTCAGTTGACTTTTCATCTAGAAACCCTAATTTAGAAAGTTTGACTTTGAGCAAATCTTGAGTTTTCTTGATGAATCATGATCAACCCTTGATCAAATGATGAATGTAACTTCAAAATGAGGATGTTGACCAAAAATTATGAAGTTTGACTCGTATGTTGACCACATTGACTTTTGTCCAATACAACTGATTTTCAACCATCTGAGCAATTGTCTGAGGAAACTTGACTTGTAAGGCTTGAAACTTGACATGGAGAATCTTTGAAGAATATGAGGAGGCATGAAGACCATTGGAGATGTTGGAAGTCCATCTTGATCTGAGAATTGCAAAACCCTAGTTTGGGTTGTTTGTCTAGGAGAGAGTTTGTCTGATCAACTCTTGAGGAATCCTTGAGTATGGATGTATGAAATATCTTGAGAAGATGGAGGGCAAATTTTGGGGTATGACACACTGCTCGGGGACTAATGTGATGAAGGTGATAGGATCACTGCTCGGGGACTAACGTGATGAAGGTGATAGGATCACTTGAGGTGATGAATCTGATGAAGTCGAAGTGTTAGAACACGCTTTGAGGAAATGATAAAGTAATACTTTTCATCGAGAATACTTGTCCTTGTAGGGGAGCAATGTCTCGGGATTGATGATCATGGATTTATTTCTTGTGAAAGTGACTCGGGGATGTATGGGTGACTTTGGTCGCCATCTCAATTCCTAGAGCCCGTAGTAATTATGCTTTTGTTCGTCAGATGTTTGTGAATGATGTTTATTGTCAGATGCATATAATCATTCAAAGCAATCATTGGACTTTATGCAAACAACAATAAAATTAGCACTGTAAAGGAGGAATTTGCATTAATTTTGAAAAGTGGCCTATAGTCAGGCAGTTTCTATACAAGAGACAAATATCCTAGTAAGAGGAAATTGTCTAATAGTAAAAGTTATGGAAACAATCTCGTCGAGTTTCAACGATGTTATTGCTCATATATTTTCGACTATCTCATCTCCTTGTTGTCAGAAGAAAGTGATTGAATTGATTTATGCCATTTGAATCTTGAATGTTTTATAGTAGTACAGTCTATAGGTAGGTGATCTGGACGAGACATAGTCGTACGCTTAAATCCCTAATTTTTGCCTAGACCGCCCTTTTGGGTTTTCAGTCTACCGGGATACCCTTTTTTGCCCAAGACGCCTTTGTAGGTTTTCGACTTGCCGGGTGTACATTTTTTGTATATCCTTAACTTTTGCCCGAACCATTTTGGTTCGCCAGGATGCCCTTATTTTTGCCTAGGTCGGTCGACCTAGCGGGTCTTGTTCATGCGTAGTATTTTTTGACTATGTCTACGCTCATGGTGTGGAAAGTCTTCCATCCATAGTGCTAAGTATCATAGTTCACGGAGAATACTATTTTGACTATAAATGGTCCCTCGATGTAGGAGTCCATTTTCCCTAGGATCACCTTGTGGAAGGATGATGCGTTGACTACTAGATCACCGACTTGGTAGACTCTTGTTTTACTTTCTTGTTGAACGCCCGATCATTCGCTCGTATATCTCGTCCACAGCGTATGGTCACAGCCGTTGCCGATCGCTGACTGTCAAGGCAAGTTTGGACCCATTCGTCTTCGCCTAACTCTGCGTCCTAGAGGACTCTGGTTGAGGGTATCTGAACCTCGATTGGTAGAACTACTTCCATACCATATACAAGAGAGAAGGGGGGTTACCCCTATAGATGTTCGTACTGTAGTGCGATAATCGTGGAGAGAAAATGGCAATATCTCATGCCAATCTTTGTAAGTCACTGTCATCTTCTGTATGATCTTCTTGAGATTTTTGTTGGCGGCTTCCACTGCGCCGTTCATTTTAGGCCGATATGGAGAAGAGTTATGATGCTTAATCTTGAATTGCATGAAGAGTTCGGTGATCATTTTGTTATTGAGATTGGTACGGTTGTCTGTGATGATCCTTTCGGGGACGCCGTACCGACAAATAAGATTATGCTTGATGAATCGAGCCACAACATTCTTGGTAACGGATGAAAACGAGGCTGCTTCTACCCACTTGGTAAAGTAGTCAATTGCAACGACGATGAAACGATGTCCATTGGAAGCGGTAGGTTTGATCTCTCCAATCATGTCAATGCCCCACATTGCGAAAGGCCATGGAGAGGTCAGAACATTTAGTGGGACTGGAGGCACATGCACTCTGTCTGCGTATATATGGCATTTGTGACAAGATCTAGCATAGCGGTAGCAACCGGCTTCCATGGTGGACCAATAATAACCTGCTCTTAGAATCTTTTTAGTCATCGTATGTCCATTGGAGTGGGTACCGGATGTGTCTTCATGTAACTCTCCCATGATTCGTTCCGTTGTTTTCTGGTCTACACAGCGGAGTAAGCACAAGTCGTGATTGTGCTTGTATAAGATGCCATTGCTGAGGAAGAATTTGGATGTGAACCTTCTTAAGAACTTCTTGTCATTGACAGATGCCCCTGCGAGATATTCCTGAGTCTCGAGATACCTCTTCACTTCGTAGAACCAAGGTTTCTCTTTTGTATCAAGTTTACAACAGTAGGCTGGTTCGTCAAACCTTTCAATGATGATTTGGGGAGCTTCGTTGTCCCATCTTACTTTGAACATAGATGACATGGTTGCTAAATGCCCGCTAACCGATTTCTTCGTGGAATATGATCGAAAGTGATTTCTTCGAAGTAGAGGATCAAACTTAAGACATATTCTCGATATGGAATGAGATTCGGATGCTTCGTATCCCAATCGCCTTTAACTTGACTGATCACTAAAGCTGAGTCTCCATATACTTGCAAGAATTTGATTCTTAAGTCCATAGAAACTTTGATACCCATGATGCACGCCGTATTCGGCCATATTGTTAGTTCAACGAAACACACCGACGGTGAAGTTGTCCGCTCAGAAGAGATGTAATGATGGCGCCAATACCATTGCCAAGTGCATTTGAGGCTCCATCATAGACCATGGTCCATCGGGATCCTTGTTCAGGTCCTTCATCTGGTCCTGGTTCTTCGTAATCAGTGACTAGCAAAACATCCTCGATTGGAAAAACCATCCATGAAGGAGAAAACTTTATGTTGAGCGGTGTTATCAACCAGAACATCGATATGAGGAAGTGGGAAATCATCTTTCAGACTCGCTCTATTTAGACCTTTGTAGTCCACACACATCCGCACTTTACCATCCTTCTTAGGTACATGCACCACGTTCGCAGCCCATTGTGGATAAGAAGTAACGGCTAGGAAACCGACATTTAACTGTTTCATAATTGTGACTTTAATTTTCTCTGACATCTCAGGACGCATACGACGGACCTTCTACTTTACAGGGAGAAAACCTTCTTTCGTTGGTAGTCGGTGTACCACACTGTCAATGTCTAGACCTGGCATGTCTCCGTAGGACCACGCAAAAACCTCGATATAGTCTCATAGCATCTGGACCAATCTCTCTTTGACACTGTTATCAAGACCTGCTCCAATCTTGATTTCTTTTCTTTCTTCATCAGTACCCAGATTCACAACCTCGATTGGCTCTTCGTGTGGCTGTATAACTTGTTCTTCCTATTGTAGCAGTCTGATAAGTTCTCTTGGCACTTCACAATCTTCCTCACCTTCGTCTTCGGCTTGGCAGATCGGATTATCGAAGTCATATTTAGCAATAGCAGAGTCATATCAACTAGATTCGAGTGAATCTAGCAAGTACCACGTGTGTGTAAGAACACATAGCTTTTGAAGGGGTGATAAAGTAAAAGAAAAGAAAGAGCACAGAGTCCAATGATTTTATTGAATGAAAATATGCAAATGACGAGTAATAACCCTCACAAACGAACAGTGGTGCCCCGGGCAAGGCACTAGGCTTTAAGTTTAGCGTTCGAATGTAATGAAAACGAAAAGCGTAACAGAAAACAAAAAAAAAAAGGCAATTACTCCTGTCTAAAGGAGATTGGTATGACATCTTCGGTCCTCCAATTGTTGGGTCTGTCGTCTGGAGTTGGGAAGATCCAGTTGTTGATGTCGAAATCGCTGTCGTCGTCTTCTATAGCATGGACTCCGCTCTTGCTGATGTGGAAAGGAAGTTTGCCGGCACATTCACGACGTATCATCTTCCGACCTTTGATAGTGAAGCCTAAACCGCTTTGTCAAATTTGAATGGGAGATCGGGAGCTGACCCCAAACAAGACAACTTCCTTCTTCAACGCAGCTTTGGCGCCTTTCATGAGGACATTCATTGGTACTCTAGTAACTTCAAGAGGACAGGAGTCGCAGCATGACTCGTGGAACTGCTTCAACGCTGATGTGGAGTTTCATGAATTCACCTTCCATTTCGATATATCGAATAACTACGATGGCTAACTATATATTCTTCCTCACGACATCAGAATAATCTTCCCTTCACTGGGTACTTCAGCTTTTGATGTAGGGTGGAGGTAACAGCGCATGCCCCGTGATCCAAGGGCGTCCGAGTAGGAAAGAGTAACTTGGACGGACGTCCATGAAAAAGAAAATAGAGTCAAAAGTATGGGAACCGACATTAATTGGCAGGATGAGCTCTCCAAGTACTGTTCGTTTAGACCCATCAAAAGCTTACAATTATATCGCTGGCTTCATGACCACCTTCAAAGATTAAGTCTCGAAGCACTTTGGCGTAACATTCAGAAAGCGTAACCGATCCACCAACACGTGAGACAACGTGGTAACCTTGCATTCAACGGAGATGAGCAAGGCTTTGTTGTGTTTCCTTCCGGCAGGAGTCAAACCAGCATCAGAGAAACCTAAACCATTGTTGACGGTCAGGCTAGCAATACAACCTTCGAATTGATCAGCAGTAGTGTCTTGCGGTATGTGAGCATTCTTCAGAAACTTCAACAAGGCTTTAGCATGAGCCTCAAAGCACAATAGCAGAGCTAGCATGGATATCTTGGACGGAGTTTGTCCCAACTGTTCCACAACATTGTAGTCACTCTTCTTGATGATCTTCAGATTTCCTCCATTTCTCGTTTGGAGGAATCTTCACCAACTTCCTTTGGCACTTTTGTATGAGTGATGAGTTATCGGTTCTTTCCTCTCGCCTGTGAACTAGTTCGATAGCAAGAATGCTAATGGCGTAGTAGTATCCTTTGGAGGAGAGATCTCTGGAGAAAATATTCTTCCAGTTCTGGTCACCTTGCTTGATCCGGTGATGTTGTTGATGTCAGGATTGGTAGCTTCAGCTGCAATGTCTTCACTAGTTAAAGGTTCTTGCTTGACGCCATGATAATAAACTTCAGCTCCATAATTCCAAGGTATAGCTTTGTTAGAGGAATATGGAATTGGTCGGGGAGAGGTAATGATGAGAGGTGTCACTCTAGGCGCAGGATTGGCAGAGGTGATCCTTATTGTGTTAACATCAGCATAGTTTTCTGGGAAATCGCCTCCATCCGTTGCCTTGACATCTTCTATTAGAATCTTGTAACTTTCAGGAGCGGTGTACTTAACCATGAAATCGAACTTCCCACTTGGCTACCCCAAGGTATCCCAGACTTCTGGTATGGCTTCGTCTATGTCTTCGATCTTCAGATTCTTAGAAATTTCTTTGCACAGATTCTCCACAGATGGTGGTTTCAGAAACAGCACTTCTCGGTTGTCTATCATGCGTTGAATACGCCTTCTCAGCCAAGCACATCCGTCAGATTCAGATACACACCAACAATAGTAATTAGGGCATCTTGGAAATACACCGGCTTACAGCAAATCTTTATTTACAGTCATTAGAGGAATGGTCAGCTTGTTCACCTCATAAACATAAGAGTCTTCGTCAATTGCATTGGAACTCTTACCATGGTCAGGCATTGGTTCATTGATCACATTCGGAGTTTCGATAGGAGGGTCGAACTCAATTTCTCTTGCTTCAATCATGTCTTAGATTTTGTTCTTCAGAGCCCAACAATTGTTGGTGTCGTGCCCTGGACTGTTGGAGTGGTACGCACATCTCGCATTAGAATTGTACTTTGGAGAGGAAGTGTTGACGTGCTGAGGAGGATCCCTCAAAGTAATCAGCTCCGCTTTCATCATGTGTTACAGCGCTTGGGATAATGGCATGTTGATCTTTGTAACCGCCTCGTGGCGCTGCTCGCACGCTGCTGTCTTGTTGAGGTTGTGCTTATGCAGGATTAGAGATCACAACTGCCCCAACATATTGAACACGATCATCTTTGTCACGGTTCTTTTGATGATATACAGCATTGGCTTCTTTCTTACCACCAAAAGATCTCTTCGCAGCATTTGAAGATGACTCTACCTGTATTTTTCCGCTCTTGATTCCAACTTCGATATGTTCACCACATATCACTGTGAATTCGGTCAAGAGTTTCCAATCGATGATTAAAGAATGGGCCTGCGCTGTTCCATGAACATATCAACCAACTCCCTATTGGACAAAGGTGGATGAACTCGCTAAATCTCCATTTCAGCATATTTTTGAACTTCTCACACGACCCATAGACATGCTCAGTAGTTGCATGCGGGTGGGTGCTAACAAAGATTGTAATCGGTACGCTTGTAGAAAGCATCCGCTAAGTCATTCCAGTGTGAATATGGGTATTTCTAGCTGATAATACCCAACCGTGTTTTGATAAACTTCTTGAAAGAAATAGATCCATAGTTTCCTGAGATGAGGATGGATCTTCCGAACATAGGACTCTAATGCAGCTTGGGCAAGATATGCCATCATAATTGAGAAGGTATGAACCTTTAATTTATGGGAATTACCAAAGAACATGACTCAGATCATCAAAGTTCAGCCCGGACATTTTCAGATTTTCCACAGCATTCAGACGGTCTTCAAGTTGCTTGTACTTGTCGTCGTTAGGAGGATATTGCTCGCTCATATAGTCCTCTTCTCTGTTTTTAGACCCATGATAGCTACCTTCACTGTTCTTGATACTTCCCTAAGTTTTGTCGCTCTTGTCTAAGATTTCAAACCGGCTGACCACCCTAGCTGGACCCTTGTGATTTCTTCCCATGTTGAGGATACCGATGGTGTTCTTCTTTCTGGTGATGAGCTTCTTCAAGTCTTTCTGGCCTTGGACCAAGTTGGTGAACATCTCCTAGAATTGAGCATTCTGAACCTGGAGATCTTTGACAGTTTGTTCAAGAGCCATTTTTGCTGAAATAAACAACGAGAGAATAAGAAAAACCGGTATTCAATGTACCTGTTATGAAATGTTATGCCATGATATGCAATGTTATGCAATGTTTTCATGGACCTTAGAAATTTAAATTTGTTAGACAAGCATGAACAAACTTTTTATTAGTTTACTCCTTTTTATTAAGTACAAAAGAAAGTTTTTAAGAAATAAAAGAGAATCCTAAAGCTTTCAGGTCTCCCATGGACGCTTCCTCTTGGTGTTGAAGTAGGCGTTGATGTTTCACTCCTCGTGAAGTAGCTTTGTCAACTCTAATACTTTCTTCTCGCTTGCATAGCATCGAGTTTCAACGATCCCTTTCTTCTTGTGAATCCGTGATCTCTTCAAGTCTTCAAATCGGTAGGCATGTTGGGATGGATAATGGTATAGGGTTCACCTATAGCAACACGCTCCATAAGCAGGTAGAACTTGTAAACGGCATCATGAGGTTTTGAGCTCGAGTTCTCACCCATTTGAGGTAAGGTACCCAAGGAATGGAATTTTGGTGTCCCGAGTCTTGGTATCAAGATTCTTTACCATGCCCAAGTGCACAAATCTTCCGACACTCGAGATCATTGTTGTAGTCAAACACAATGTCTTGGAGAAGCATATCATGAGGACAATCTCTTCGAAAGCATAACCAAACCGGCGAGCTAGAGAATGTAAGTGATACCTCCTTTATGCCAAGGAGTGGTACATTAGGAATTCTCCATAACGCTCAATGAAAGTGAAGTCCTTTTGAGAAAAAAGACACCAACGGATATCTGAATAAGAGAGTGACATCAGCCTTTGAGACCACTTCAATCTTTGCTCGTTCTTCATTACTGATTAAGGAAGGTGCAAAATAAACCACCTGGAAAGTAACAGTATGCAACACATTAGAGTTCCTTGTCTTTTGATAGTACGAGTGTGGAGAAAATGTAGGATGTCTCCAAGTAAGGTAGGCACATGATTGCGAGTGAGGAATATCTTGATGGCGTTCACATCTATGAACTGATCTGGATTAGGAAATAGCACCAAGCCATAGATTAGCAAGGCCAAAATGTCTTCGAATGCATGGAAACTCATAGCTTTGAGGAATTCTCGAGCTTTCTTTATTAGAAACTTGGCAAGCAAATCCTTAACTCTGCTTCTTGTTTCCCAATTAGCTTCAATGTCTGATCGCTTTAGATGTAATGCTGATGCGATGTCTTCGTATTTCTGAGCTTTTTTTGAACCGGTTAATGGTATCTGATCAAGGATAGGTGTCCCAAGAAGTTTAGAGAACTCTTCTAATGTAGGTAACAATTGATAATCTGGGAATGTAAAGCAGTGATGTTTCGGATCAAGAACCGAATAGGACGTGCATCATATCTTCAAAACCGAAATAACCAAGTGAAGCAGATAGCCATGTCTTTTGATGAACTAAGCATGATCGGGAATTCTCAAACCAATTTTGAGTTGAGAAGGTATACCCAATGGTTGATTCGATAGTCTTCATGGAAGCCATAACCCTATAAAACATAGCAAAGATAAATTCCTAGGTCCTTGAAATAGTTAGAAATGATATGATGTTATGATGATATGATGTCATGATGTCATGTTTAAACAAATATCAAGCACAAGCAATTCACACAATAGCCCTAGGTTTAAGGCTTGCATGAGGTATAGGTGTCTACCCTACCAAAGTTTGAGCGGGTTCAACCTGTCCTATAATAGTAACCGGGTTCTAGGAATTTCATATCATTGAACTTTCTCGTAGGCTTTATTTTAATACGACTACCAAGTGGTCGACCGAAACATCCCGAAAGTCGAATCTTAATGAGCGCAGCATCGAGTATCAACCAACCTCAGTCTGCACAGAAGTTGGCCATGTCACTGCCTTCTAATGGCTAAGATGGGTCAATTAGGGTTCTAAAGTCGAGTTAGTGTTGATGACACCACGCAGACGCCAAATACTTTCCTCAACTGGACATGAGGAGCATCGGGACATCCAAAGTGTCGCACTAACGTAGCCATCATTTTGCCCATTTCGATATATGCCTAACGGCCGCGATGATTTATTGCTACTTACCTAAGGAAACCTGGATCCGGGTGTAGGATCCCCCATAAGTATAATACCCAAGCAACCCTTAAAAGTAAAGCATACAAGTCAAACAATTTTTAAAAGTGATCTAAAACCCTAAGGTAACCTCTCTTTATTTTCCCTAGGAGAGTCACTAGTTCTGTAATACGGTGGGAGAATTGACTTGTTTGTTTTGCATTTGATCGCAAATGTTGCGGATAGCAAGAGTCGCCACCGACTTTTCTTTTATCCAATTAAGGGAAGGTGAAAAGAACAGGAAAAGACCTTCGTTAGATTCTGAGTAAGGGAGGTGGTTATGAAAAGGGAAGGTGTTAGCACCCTTTCCATCTGTAGTTATCTACGGGCTCTTAATTGCTTAGCTCACTTTAAATTGCTTTTTCTGTGTGTGTTTGAAAAGATGTTTTGAAAAGGTATTTTCGCTTGACTTCGTAATGATTCCACGCTGGAATGTATACGAAGTGTTTGGAAATGTTTTGTTTTGGAAAAGGAGTTTGTAATGATTCACATTGGAATGTATACAAAGTATTTTGAAAAGAAGTTTTTTGAAAGTGTGAGGTGTGAAAAATGTTTTGATTGAGCAAGCAAAAGAGACTTATTTTACCCACTCAAAACGGTCGTTTCCGTGTTATTTTTCTTTCCTTTAGAATAAGGCCATCCGTACCATGGATTGATAGGTAACCTTATTCGTTGGATGTAAGAGGGATATTCAAAGGGACAATCTGATGGTCATAGAAAGAAACTTGTAAGGATATCCTAGCACATTCGTAGGGACGACCATCATTTTTTGTGGGCGACAACCGAGGGACGAGATCATGTATTCGTAGGCAACATCGGGGGACTGTGATCTTTTAAGTCGAAGGGACTATGATGATATTTTGTAGGCAACCGTGCTAAGATACCCCCATGTTCGAGGGACTTGACCATTTTCATAAGGCAACGAGAGAGGATACCCTAAAGGGGGTGCATGTGTGAAAATAGTGTATTGTTTTATATTTATCTTGTGATTAGTGATCTATATTGATTTTTATCTTGCCATACACGCCTAATTACTAGCAGCTTAATAGGTGCAAAGTAAATTGCGGAAATGTAAAGGTTCTACGTTATTACATGGCTTTGGGGCGTATACATAATAGGAGGTGGAAAGTAAATGCGAAAATAAAATCTACGCTATTACATGATAAAACTTGCAACCTATACATCCTTTCTAGAATTTAAAAATGCAAGAAAAATAAATAGCATGAGCGAAGCTACGTCCTAATATTTTTTGGTGTTTTGAAATTTAGAGTGTATGTGAGAAACCAAATTCTAATTGATTTTAGTTTAATTAAGAAAAAGAATTAATGAATATTAACCTAAATTAGACTAATTAAGTTAATTAAAAAAAAGCATGGAAAAGGTTATTTGTGAAATTATCTAATTAACCTAATTACTAATTTATTTAATTAATTAATTAAGATGGAAAGCATAAAATAATATTAAAAAAAGCAAAAAGTAAAGAGAGAGCTCAGAGCCGCCCAAGTCGGGCTTCGAGAGGGAGCCTCAGGCATCCAAACCGGAGTTTCTTGTGGATATCCCGCCGAGCATGTCCAAGTTGTGGGTTTCGATCTGAAGGGTCCGTGCCGGAGCCTGGAGGTTCTGGCTGCTGAGGCGCCCGTGCCGGAGCTGGGGTTCCAGATTGAAAGATCTAGAAGCTGGAGCTTCGGGTGTCCGGCGCCGAAAGGGTCCGTGTCGGAGCTTCAGAGATTATGGATCGGGACGCCCGGAGCCGGAGCCTGGGACTTTATCTGGGGCCATCCAAAAGCTGGAGCTTCTGGACGGTTTTTGCACTGGGGAGACCCAAATATTGGAGCTTCTGGTGTTGGGGATGCCTAGAAGCTGGAGCTTCTGGAGGCATTCCTTCTGGAGACTTGAAAACCTGTAAAGAAAATAATGAAAACAAACAGCAAAAGGTGGGGTTTTAACCCACGTCCTGAGAGATAAAGAGTGACATACCGCGCGCAAGGTGAACCGCTAGGGCGGTGATACATTCATTCATACTGCTGGTCTCATAAACATGTAAGTGTTGTTGGTCCTCGAATCAAGCGCCGAGCAAGGCTCCCTGCCTTCTCCGCCACCAAATTTTAGATCCTGCAAAATAATCAAGATAAATGCAAGTAAAGGACCCTACCCCCTAATTCGAACCCTAGGAATCCAATGTGTTCGCGTTAAAAGGTGACGCGCCTGAGGATGCGAACGTGGGTTCGGATCTTCTGGTACGCAACGATTTAAATCTTTTGATTTGTTTATAAAGATGCCGCGAGCATCAAGCTTTATTATTTTCAACACAAGAAAGATGATTTAATGATTATGAAAAAGGGGAAAACTGAAATACCCTCAATTGATATTGGTATGCGAACGACTAGCGCAAACTAGACATAACGCATCGGGGAGATTCTCGAGTAAGGGGATTGTTATATAAAGGGAATAGATGGAGCACCCTAAATATATGTAGTTATCTACAGCTTTATATATGAATATGTTTGATATGTTGTGTGTTTTTTAATTGCTATTTCTATGATTGGGAAAGTTTCTCCTTTGGGATTTTAAGAAACAAGAGATTATGGGATTCTAGGGTTTATTATTATTGTGCTCGCAAAGATCCGTGGATATTCTGACATATCCCTTAGTGGGAATCGAGCATTTGTAGCTCGGATCTGTGGTTCTATGGTTTGTTTGGTCTGGAGATAGAAATTTGCTCGGCAAGGATGAGACCTGTGGCTCACGATTCTCAAAAGGATGTTGAGAAAGTCGAGCAATCGTAGTTCCACTTATGCTAGTGGAAAGCAACGGATGTTAGTAAGAGATGATAAATGTCATCTTAATGAAAATGTATCTAATCTATTTCATCACATACATTTTGAAAAGTTTGATTGATTGATAAAAATCTTTCATCGTAAGTATTAGGTGTTTTGCTTGAGTGTACAAGCTACCACTTACATGTTTAAAAAAGGTTTTGAAAGATGATTAAATCTTTTAACTGTAAGTATTGGGTGTTTTGCTTGATTGTACAAGCGCTACCACTTATCGTTAATAGATGTTTTTGTTTGAAAAGAGTTTGAAAAGAGTTTGAAAAGTTTTGATCAGATGTGATGTAATGGATGAGATACTTCTTCCATAGAGATGATAAATGTCTAAATCTCTTAGGAGAAATTGATTGATTAAAGGGATGCTTTTAAGAAGCCCGTGGGTCCTTGTATTGTTAGCCCAAGAGGAGGCATTCCGAGGGTCATCGAGGGTCATCGAGGGTCCTTGTATGAAGCTCAAGAGGAAGCTATAGGTATGGTCGTTTGGCTTGAAAGGGATTTCACCGAGAAATCATCCTTTTCTCGAATAAGAGCAATTTCACCGGAAATTTTACTCTTTGGGAATTTGAAAGTGATTTCACCGAAACCATCCTTTCGTGGTTCTATCTTAGCTGGTGATTCTTTTGTATTGAAGCCCAATAGGAGGTAAGAGATTTTGCCTCTTTCATTGTATGATGCCCAAGAGAAGGCTAAACTCAATGAGGAGTTCTTTTGAACGAAGCCCAAGAGGAGGCCGACTCAACAGGGTTGTCTTATATGAAGCCTAAGCGAGGCTAACTCGGGAGAGTTTCTTTGTATAAAGCCCAAGAGAAGGCTGACCCATGCTGGGGATAAGTTATCTTGTATGAAGCCCAAGCGGAGGCTAAACTCAACTGGAGATGAGTTGTCTTGTATGAAGCCCAAGCGGAGGCTAACTCATGCTGGTGATAGATTGTCTTGTATGAAGCCCAAGCGGAGGCTAAACTCTGGGAGCCTATTGATTAGTCTAATTGTTATGTTATAACTAGACAGTTTGTATAAACAGGTGTGTGTGTGTGTGATATGTATTCACAGGAGTTTATGAAGGAAATATAAACAATGCATGATGTTTATTTACAGCAGTTTGTGAAATATAAACAAGTGTTTGTGAACGAACGTTTAAAACGAGCGCAACTTGATTATTTACAAGTTTGAACTGTGTACAAGGAAGTGAATATGTACACGAACGAGTTTTTTATGTACAGAGAAAGATGGATGTACATAGGAGGGTGGGACTTACATCAGAAGAGAGGCCCATTGATTTGAAAGCGCTTCACAGGAATAATGCTCCTTTCAATACCAATGGTATTCAAAGGTACGATGAAATGTAAATGATTGATCAAAGTTTTATCTCAGAAAAGTATTTTCAAAGAAAGAGTATCTGATTATGTACGTATAAAAGTTTTGAAAAAGAAGTATCCGTGTTATGTATGTATAAAAGTTTGTTTTTGAAATATCTGTTATGTATGTATGAAAGTTTGTTTTAAAAATGTTTGACAAAAGTTTGATATGTACAAAGAAATATTATGTACATAAAAGAATGTTATGGGACTTACACTGATGGAGGCCCATTGGTTTAAAAGAAAACTTGCTCAGAGAAACCTTCCTTTAAAACCAATGGATTCGCGATAGATAAACGAATGAAAACGAAAAGAAATTTGTTTACGCTTGAATATTAACAATGATGATTTGAGTATGTACAAGTAAAACTAAATATGTACATAAAGGATTGGGACTTACACCATAAGGGAGGCCCATGATCGATCGAGAAATTCGAGAAGAAACGAATTCAGTTTTATCGTTTTAAATCGGATTGATCATGGTAAAAAGATGCAAGTTTGATGAAATGTTTTGAAAAATGATTTAAAAATGTTTTGAAAATGTTTTGAAATGTGAGGTTCATTTATGAGAAGTTTTGAAAAAATCGAAGTCGAAAACTTGAAAAATTCACCTTTCAAGGAGGTTTGAAAAGTGTTCGTAACATCGCTTTACTCGATTAAAATTTAATCGATGAAAGTTTTTGGATTTTTTGACATAATCATAAATATATATATATTAAATGACAAGTGCAAAAATCATCTCAAAATGAGAAGTTTTGATTGGTTAAAAATTGTTGAAGTTTGATAAAAAACATGAAAATATTGAAGTTTTGTAAAAAATTGGTCTTGGCTGGTTTTGAACCCATGACCTTTGAGTGGGACGCGTGTCACAAAGCCTTAAGAGCAAGCAAGCAACCAACTGAGCCAAACGCGCCGAGTGTTAGTGGATTAAAACACAGAGATAAAGGATTGGATAATTTAAAATTTGAAAAATGAAGAACACATGAACACGCTAATTCGGGTTTATAGATTTTGATTTTCGTAATTTGATCCAAGCTATCTCCTCGCTTTCAATGGAATTGGACGATGTAAACATCAAATGACTCGTTTTGAACAAGGAATACAACTGTGGTTGTTAATTTTATTTATTTTAAGCCTAACGTGTTTTGATTTGAAAAGCTAAGAACCCTAAAACCGAGAAATCAAATTAAATGACTTATAGTTGATGATTATTTGATTTTTTGAGGGTTAAGGATCGTGTTATGCAAAGAGAATGGCCAAGCTTTTGTCAAAAGATTTAAAGAATCATGAGAACCAAACTCGTGTTCATACCTCGAAAAGTGAAGATCGAATTGATGCAAACGTGTTTCCAGCTGTCGCTTTCGATTGATTAAGCTCCAACGGCATGTAAGGATGCTCTATGGATACCTGCTTGCTCCGAACTTGCTTGAATCGAGCTACACAAGTCAACCTCGCATACACTCAAAATGAAACTGAAATCGTGTTAATGGTGTTACAGCTTGTTGTTCTTGTTTTGGATCACCCTATGATGTTTATGGAAGGTGTATGGATGATCAAAACTTCAAGGAATCAAACCAAACTCCAATTTCGATCATATGGTAGTTTGTACAAGTTTGAAAAATGCAAAATGATTTCTGATTTTTAGCTTAGTACAGGTTGATTTTAAGTTTGGAACAAGTTTGTTAATGATTATGGAACATGTTGGACACCAATTTTCATCATGTTTCCATTGGATTTTCAAAAACACTATGTTTGGCAATTTTGCTCTATGATACTTGATTTTCAAGAAAAGAAGAAAAGCATGGATTTGTGTATTGATTTTGGTGTTAATTGAAGCTTGAACTATGATCCTTTTATAGACAAATAGGCTCTGAAATGTTAGGCAAATGTCCATGGCATTTGGATATTCAAAGGAAGCTTAGAGGGCAAGATTGTCATTTGTAAAGCGAAAGGAACCTTCCTTTTTTACCATGTGTGAATTTATCCAAACTTGATCCAATCTTCAATCATCACTTCTCACTGATGTTTATCAGTTTGATGACTCAATTTGGCAAGGTGGCAAGTGGTTTAAATGAAAAACACAATGAACTATAATTTTACAAGTTTGTACTTGAAAATTATGGATTTTGGAGCTCTAAATTTCAAATTCAAAAGTGTAGCTAGACTCCATGGATTTGAGAGTTCTTGGACATTTTGGAAATATTTTTCCATGATCTACAACTTTCATGTTTTGAGTTTTTCCAAATTCCAATTGGAACTAGGTGAAAAAATGGCTTGAAGTTTGAAAATGTGAAATTTCAACACTTAGAAATTTTTCTAAGTATAGAAATTTTGACTTTTGTTGACTTTTCCAAATTCTTTGATTTTTATGATCATGATGGATCATTTGAAGTATTTTGATGATGGAAAAGTTTTGTTTTGAAAATTTGACCAAAAGTCAAAGTTTGACTTTTCTCTGCAGATGAAATTTCATCGACGCTTCGAAATTGATCGATGAATTCTATGAACCTCGTGATGTTTTGAATCCGTAAATTAGGTCAAGATGTTGTATCTAAGATATAATGACCAATCTCTATCCAAAAGTCAATCACTGCTCAAAAATCGAGAATGCCTATGCTCGACCAAAACCCTAATTGGTCGATCCCGATCGATCGCTGAAGAAAATGGATATCCGAGGATTGAAAGTCGATGATTTGATCAAGATAGATCAAATGGAGTGAGAAAATCTCAAACCATAATTGGTTAGCACTTGAATCGATGAAAATCGATGAAACCCTAATTTTGACCGTGAATGCTATACCCGATTAATGTTGTTTCGAATCATAGTTATGCAATGATGCAAATGTAAGGTGGTATATTAGGTCAAAATTTGGGTATGACAGATGCCCCTATTTAAGTTTCTTTAACTGAGAGATGAAGATGAATATCTTCGCTTTGATAGGTGTAAAGAGACTTAAATATCGTAATACGCAAAATTTGGACCTAAGATACCAAAAATGGATGATGCAAAATGATTGCAAAAAGTTTTACCCAAAGGATATCAAAGAAATGACATAGTGAAGGGAATTTTAGAATATGTCCTCACTGGGAAAGAATGATTCACGTAATATATGAATATCCGCTTCTTTGGGAAACAAAGAGATTACCTTCGCCTTTGTGACAATGTTTAAGGTAATGAAATGATATTACCAATTATCGCCTGTGATATAGTATGGTAATGGGTTTTGAAGATGTTACCAATTATCAGCAAAGTGATAACTATAACAAGGTAAATCTTGGGAAATGAGGTTGTTGTGTACTCAGCTTTGTGAATAACAGTCAGATGATGGAAAACAAATTTTAAATGAGTCTTGAAGATATTACCAATTATCGAAAGTGATAACTATAACAAGGTAAATCTTTGAAAATTATGATATTCACTTTGTGAATAATGATGAAAGAAAACAGAACTCAAAACGAGTTTCTATCTTCTGGGATACAATCTCGCCGAGGATTTCTCTTTTTGAGGAGATGCGGGCTTTTTGATTGACGCACACAGGTTTTCTTTTAGACAAAAAGACCATGGGATTTTCTGATACCATGATTGACCTTGTTGAGAATAACAAACTTTATGACAAGTTTGGGAATGAAAACAAGCTTGATAAAGCTATCGCCATTGTTTTGGAGACAGATTCTATTCCGGAATGATCCGAAAAGACAAATAATCAAGACTTTGTTTTTGATGAGGAAATGAATCGGGAATATGAGAAAAGAGATAAACTTCTCTGTTTGGGAATATTCCGCCGGGGAAAAAGGAAGACATATCCTTTCTATTTGGGAATACTCCGTTGGGGAAACAAGGAAAAAAGTATCTTTTCTGTTTGGAGATATTTTACTCGAATGACTTGTACTGTATGAGTAAGCATGATTTATACCAGTTGATTTGAAGCAAACATTTTGAGAGATGCAAAAATGCAATGAATGATGCTATTATGTATGAATGTCATGAATGTTATATGCATGCTAACAATACTTGACAAAGACACTAAAAGGATATTTGAGAAAAGGATCACACAGTCGAATAAATACTTGGTGAAATTGCGAATGGTGCGTATATTCACTAATGAAAATTTGAGTCGCATGTTTTACACTTTCCAAGAGAGGTATTTCATTGGCAACTTGATCGGGATTCTTTTGGATAAGAATACCGTCCCTTGATGATTTCGATGAGAAGATCATCAGAGTAGCTTGCGACTCCATCGGGATCAAAACACTCTTGGAGAAACGGTTGAAGTTATTTCCGTGTTCGTAGTTTCAAAGGAGAATTTTGCTTTTGTTTCAAAATTTTGAAGTAAAATTCATTTAAAACATTTTAGTTTCAAAAGTGATTTTCACAATAAAAGCGTTATTTTGCAAAAATGTAATAAAGTAGGAATTGCAAACAAAAAGCACAAGGCTCAAATTTATTGAATAGAATGGTAATCACCAAAGCGTGATTCCATGAACTATTTACAAAAGTTGGAAATGATAATTTATTGGGAAAAGGCTACATTGAAAGCAATAACCGCTACTATCCTTAACAACTTTGAATTCCAAATGTGCTTGTTGCTTCGTAAGAGTTGATTGAAGATCCGTTGATGGAAAATTCTTCATGTGGATAAAATAGATCGATGCAGCTACTTTGTCATTTTTTGTATCCTTGTTTTTGCCTAGATCGCCTTTCGTGTTTTCGATCTATCGTGATTTCGCTTATTGTCTCTAATTTTGCCTCGATCGCTTTTCGTGTTTTCAATCCACCGAGACGCTATTTTGCCTAAGCCGCCTTTTCGGTTTTCGACTTACCGAAATGTTCTTTTGTTTTTTAGACAAAATATTTTTGATCACAAGATTCATGTGGTACGGAGTTCATTCAT
Organism: Vicia sativa; assembly: GCA_021764765.1. Classification (NCBI taxonomy): domain Eukaryota; kingdom Viridiplantae; phylum Streptophyta; class Magnoliopsida; order Fabales; family Fabaceae; genus Vicia; species Vicia sativa. Next base: position 111,995,638 of record CM038797.1, read on the forward strand.
GGTTGTGAGAGTCAAAGCACCGCCGTAAAAGCTTCTTTTGACGATGTACGGCCTTCGTAATTTGGAGTCCATTTGCCCCAGAATCTGCTTGAAAAGATGTAATCTTTTAAGCACGAGGTCGCCTTTCTAATTCACGAGGTCGGACCTTTTGTCGAAAGCTTTCATTCTTCTTTGATAGAGTTGTCCGTGACACGAGCGGTCAGCGTTTCTTCAATTAAGTTCAATTGGTCGATCGCTTTGACACCATTCGCCTCGATAGCTTAGTTTCCATGAGAATTCTCATTGACGGATCTCAACTTCTACGGGAGCACCGCCCATGCCGATACTAGAGAAAAGGAGTTGCCCTCATAGCGCGATCGAGGTACGATACCCATGCGCAGCAAATGGCAGATTTCGCGCCGCCTTTGTAAGTGATGACCATCTTCCGATGATCTTTTGATGTTCTTGTTGGTCGCTTCAACGCTGCTCATCTTTGGTCGGTAAGGAGATGAGTTATGATGCTCAATCTTGAATTCCTCATACGCTCGTCATCATTTTGTTGTTCAAGTTAGATCCATTGTCAGAATGATCTTACTTGAATTCCATATCGGAAATGAGGTTGTTCTTGATGAACCTCACAACCACTTGTCTTGTGACGCTGGCGTAAGATGCCGCTCGACCCATTTGGTGAAGTAATCAATAGCCACCGAATGAAGCGATGTCCGCTGGACGCTTTTGGTTCAATCATTCCAATCATGTCAATGCCCCACATGGAGAACGCCACGAGAGGAGAGAACGCTGAGTAGAGTCGAGGCACATGGATCTTATCTCGCGAGATCCGCACTTGTGACATTTTTGACGTGTTTGCAGAATCGATTCCATCGCTATCCAATAGTATCCCGCCTTAAGATCTTTCTCGACATTGCATGCCCATTCGAATGGGTTCCAAAGGACCTTCATGCACTTCATGGATGATCGTGGTTCGCTTCGTCTGCCGACGATCCGAGCGTAACCATGTCAAGTTTCTTTTGTATAGCACCTCTTTATTGAGGAAGAAATTCGGAAAGCCTCCTTAGAGTTTTCTTATCCTTGTACGATGCCCCGAGTGGGTACTCGTGTTTGAAGGAAACGCTTGATGTCGTGGAACCACGGCTTATCGTCAAGACCGCTTGCAAACACATGCAGTGTCTTTTCAAGGCGCTCGATGCTAATTCTAGGCATATCATTCCAATTATTGACTTTGAACATGGAAGATAGAGTAGCCAAGGCTCCGCCATCCGATTTTGATCTCGAGGATATGATGCGCTCAACTTTGTGAAGAAAGTCAACAATCGCTCGCATAATCTCTAAGGAATTAGACCAAGATGATGAGTTTCATACTTGTCTTTAATTTGATTGATCACGAGGGCTGAATCTCCATATATATCAAGGATCTTGATCCTCAAGTCGATGGCTTCTTCGATACCCATGATGCATGCTTCATTCTCGCTATGTTGTTGGTGCAATCAAATAGCAACTCGGAAAACGGATATGAGAACCCTCGAGTGATGATGATCGCCCAATTCCATTGCTAAAATATTTACGGCCCATCAAGACTAGGCCCCATCCGACTCGGATCCGTCCTTCTCCGAGTAATTCGTCACAATCTTTCATCTTTAAGTACATAACATCCTCGCTCGGGAAATCAAATTTGAGAGATTGGTATTCGCTGAGCACCGATAAGCCAAGTGATCACGAGAATGCTTCCTAACCGCTCGAGCGGATTGATGTCATATTCGATAGTAGCATTTGCCATCGTGAGATTCTCCCGGTTAAGGTGCTTCTCAAATACGCATTTGATAGGATCCATTTTGGATATTAACCAAGTCGTGTGATTGATCATGTATGGCGAAGACGCCAAGCCCATACCAAAGCGCAACATGTTTTCTCGAGCATGGAGTAACGAGTTTCACAACTGGAATTTCTTACTCGTGTAGTAGATGGCATGCTCCTTCAATTGTTGTCCAAGCACGCAGCCCATGGACTCTTCTAGCACGGTAAGGTATATGATCAATGGTCTTCCTTCCACCGGAGGGATCAAGATTGGTGGTTTTGACAGTATTCCTTGATACCGCCGAATGCTTTTTGGCAATCGTTGTCCACACAACCTTTGATCTTTGCGAGAAACTTGAATATCGCCCACAGTAGCGCCTATCCGAGAGATAAACCGAGATGTAATTCAACCGTCCGAGAAATCCTCTTACTTGCTTTTCCGTATGTGGTATAGGCATTTCAATAGCCTTGACTTTGTCGTGGTCAACTTCAATTCCTCTTGATCAACGATGAAACCTAAGAGTTTTCCCGATCTTACCCCAAAGGTAAATTTGTTAGATTCAGCGGAGCTGAAACTTCCTTAGTCGCTGAAACAACTTTAAGAGATAGTCTATATGTTCCTCTTCGCTGTCGACTTTGCTATCATGTCGCCCACGAGACCTCGATCTCTTTGTGCATCATATCATGAAAGAGAGTAGTCATTGCCTCCCGTAAGTTACCGCATTCTTTAATCCAAATGGCATTACCTTGTAGCAAAAAGTGCCCCATGGCGTGATGAAAGAGGTCTTCCATGTCTTCGGAGCCATTCCGATCCGATTATAACCGAGAAACCATCCATGAAGGAAAAGACATTGAATTTGGCATTACTATCCACTAGCATGTCGACATGAAGTGGGAAATCGCCTTTGACTAGCTTTGTTCGATCTCGTAGTCAACACACATTCCCGACCTTTCCATCTTTCTGGATACAGTACTATGTTGGCTAGCCATCGAGGATACTCGTAGTGACAAGGAAACCAAATACGAATTTTTTGACTTCCTTTTAATTTTCTCACCATTTGTGATGAATCTCCTCGCTTTTTGCTTAATCGGACATTCGGTTTTAACGGCAAGTGATGCTCTACTATGCTGGTATCCAAACCCGATGTCCCGGTAGGACTAAGCAAACACATCAACGATTCTTTGAGAAGATCTACGCTGGGCTTTTCACATCGCGTTGAGTGAAGTCGATATTGACTTTTTGTATCTTCCCGAACCCAAGTTGATTGCTTCTAGAGGTTCTTTGTGAGGCGAATGATCCTTTCCTCGTGCTTTAGCAGCCTAGAAATTTCATCCGGATCTCTTCTTCAACTTCTTCTTCAAATGACTTCATAGGGATTTCAAAGTTGAGAGAGCGTAGAGTTACTGCTTTCAATGGATTTGTCCATTTGTTTAATCTGCATTTTTTATTTATGTTTGATTAAAAAAAGTTTTTATCATCATTTTTTTTTGAAAGTTAATGTGAAAGTGTTGCAGATTAATTTTTCATTATGATTTTTTTTGAAGATTTTTTTGTTATTGTGTTTTTTAGGATTATCATTTCCAGAAAAGGGTAAAAATGAAAATAAACACAGAGAGTGGAAACAAAACAACGCATTTTATTTATGTTTCACAATATGAACAGGGCCCTAAAATACAAACTCATTTGTCTTGGGCAAGACAAAGAGAAATTATTTAAAAGCTAAACCCTATAAACATCTCTTCGCTTGGGTAAGCGAGAGTTCAAAACAAAAGCAAAGATAAACTACTTAGAGCTATGAACATTAGTCCTAACTTCAACAAAGTTTCAATAGTGACGAACTCCTTGAAGTCGAGGTACTGCAATTTTCCGCTGGTTTAACCTCGAGTAAACTTTGATTGTGGCGAAGGTGCTTTGAAGACTCGGACGATGGCCTTTGCCTTTGGTGTCTAAAGCAATCTTCTTGATTAATGATCGGAAGTATGAGATAGCCTTGTACTTCCCGTTGATCTTTGTGTTGAATATCGGGATGTTCCTTCCAGTCTTCGGAGTGAAGAGACTCGCTGTCGCGACACTTTCCGCATCGTATCCCGAATCATACTTGATCTTCAGTGATCATGTTGATGTAGTGGTAACCGTGATCCGCTTGGTGAAATCCACGACGTGTTGAAACAGTAGATCTTCATTTGGGACCTCGATCCGTTGATTAGTTTGAGAAGACGAGTATTCCTCTTCCGATCGACTAGGGTAGTCAAAGTCATCACCCCATCCTGTGGGTGGATATCTTCGATCCGGATTTTTGAGCTTTCGCGGAGTATTTCACCATGTAGTCGATTTGCCACTTGGTTCTCCCAAGGTATCCCAAATTTCACAGGGACCTGTGGATTTTCATGTTGTCATAGGACATGTCTTTGAATTGATCACCGGCATATGATTCCTCTTGAGACACGTATTCTATTCAAATAAGTGCTCCATTCTTCGTATTCAGATGGATCATCTTTATCCTCTTCAATGGTTACAATATTAACCTCTTCATGAACAGGTTTAAGAAACTCCACTATGAAATACTTCCTTGATCGGGGAAAGTGTTTCATCTTTCGCTTTTCTTGGAGGATACGTGTGAACCCAAGTCCGATTTCGCTTCATTCTTGGAGTGTTTGATAACTTGTCCCCATCCTCGAGTATTTCCATCTTTCACCATTTGTGCCGCTTTTATACGAAGAGATAGATGATCCGCTTTTAGTAGATTCATCTTCTAATGGATTTTCCGGGAGATGCTGCTTCAATGTCATTGGCGTGATGAAGGAGAAACGGATAGATGACTTACAAGTAAAGCTTGTTCACCGCTGATGGTCACCAACTTTCCATTTATCGTGAATTTTAATTTCATGAGTAGAAGTTACCGCCTCGCATCGGGATCCAAGGTCTTCCTAGAAAGCAACTATACGCGCTGGTACGCCCACGACTTGGAACGTAACTTTGAAAAGTGAGGCCAATTGTCATTGGGAGATCAACTTCCCAATAACTGACTTTCGATCCATCGAAAGCTCTTACTATGATGTCGCTGAACTTCATTGGCGCTCTTTGTAAGCCAAGCGAGGCCGCTTTTGGCATTACGCTTAAAGACGAACCGATCCACCAATACATTGATAGGGAATCACCGGCAAATCATCGAGATGTGCAAGGCCAAGTTGTGATTTTTCCTTCTTCTGGAAGTTCTTCGTCACTAAAACTCGATTATTGAGTCGTATGTTGGAGACGATCCTCCAAATTGGTCTCAGAAGTCACATCGTGATCCACATAAGTTCGTCTAGTACTCTCATCAAAGCTTCGTGAGCTTCGGAGTTGAGGAGTAAAGATGATTGAAATTTTGAAGGAGTCTGCATCAATTGGTCTACCACCGATATTCGCTCTTCTTGATTAGTTTTAGTATCTCGTCAAAGTCCGAGTTGATGTTGGTTCCATCAAGAACCAATGTTTGTACCGTTAGCAATGGGAATCGCAGGGATTCTCAGCAGATATGTTAACGGGTTCTGTTTAACAACGTGAATTGCAGGCGATCTGGTGCTAATGGAGTGTACTGCCCACTTCTGCTACTCGTCCGATTGCTTATATTGACATTAGCCTGGAAGTGTAGGCAATGGGTTTCTCCTTCCCATCCTCTATCAAGGTTGCATTGTACCGGTAAAGAATTGCTCGTAGAACTGCACGGAAAGTGGCAAATCACCAAAGGAGATGTTGGAATGTTGGAACCACCGATGCTATCTCCATATGCTCGGTATGTTGAAACAAGGGATCACATGCTCTGGATTTTCCGAGTTGATATTCGAGACTAAAAGCTCATGCGAAAATGCCCTATGGTATTTACGCCTGGTCATCTTCTTTCAGAATTTGTAGGTCACCAATGTTCAACAAATGCTGAATATCCGCCTTATGGTGGGACATCCATGGATATTCTTGGAGCAGTATATAGCAAGCTGCATAATTGTGCTTAGTGAAGGTGCTCATGGTAATCAGATGCTTTATAAAGATGCACCAAGTTTCCTTTGATTAAGTTTACGTCTGTGACAAGGTACCGTCTCGTATTCCTTAGCATTAGATTCACTGAGTGTCCACTATGGCTGGAAGTGGATCGCTCGCACATTCGGACTTGTTTCAAGGAGAAGATTAGCCTTTACTAATCTCGCATTTCCGCCTTCAATGCTATGCAATGCTCAAGGTCATGGCTCGTGCCCCTTGGTGAAAAGGGCAAGACATGTCATGTACCACCATGGTAGTTTTTCGTGGACCGAGGTGGTAACCTTGTCTGTATTAGATTCCTTTCTATCAGCAGGTAAAGTTCTCGTACATCATGGGAATTGGGTCGAATCGAGTGACCCGAGGCGACGGTTTTGTTAGGAACCGCGAGCCTGCTGACGAGGTCGTTGAGTTTGTTGATTTTGTTGAAATTGCGGAGCAATTCCTGAGAGGTTGATGTGAGGGTGCTATGGCAGCCACCGTCGTTGTTGAATGACATTCTGCGTGGTTTCTCTGGATACCATTCCTACGCCATGTTCTTTTTTCCTTGGGAAACCGGTTCCAACTTTCTTGGTATTACTAGAAGATCCTACTTCCTTGGTTAGACGTCCCGTCCGAACCTTCTTCTAGTCGCATTCCCATGCTTACCATTTCGCTGAAGTCTCCGGAGCGCTTAGCGATCATTCGCTCATAGTAGAATGAGTTTAGAGTATTCAAGAATACCTTAGTCATCTCTTTCTTCCAAGGGCGGGTTGATTGGGCAAGAATTTCCTCCATCGTCACAAGATATTCCTTGAATGTCTCTCTTCCTTTTGAGACATGGAGCGGAGTTGATCCCTATCGTGAGCCATATCCAAGTTGAATTTATATTGTTGTACAGGCTTTACCTAAGTCGTTGAATGATTGGATATTCGTGTCGTCTAAACCCATGTACCACTTCAAGGCACCCGTGAGACTATCCTCGAAGTAATGAATTAACAAACTGATGATCCTCATTGTACGTAGACATTTTCCTAGCATACATTGTAAGATGACTCGAGGACAAGAATTCTTTTGTACTTTTCAAAACCGGATTTTGAATTTCGCAGTATTTTTACACGAGGGACTAAACAGAGATCCTGGCGCTTTTCCCAAACAATTCTTTCCTTGAATCGCTTTTATCTCAAGTCGCATTTTGAGGAGTTGTTCCCGAGATTCTCCATTGAACCACGAGCGCTCGTTATTTCCTCGGAGTGTGATGAACTTCTTCGCTGTGGTAGTGTGCACTACGGAAGTCGAGTTCAACATGATCGGTTGAGAAACCGACATTGTTATTTGTGGAAAAGTTATTCCATGCCAGGAGTGAATGTAGCGCTTTCGCAAAGTAGGTATTTCAAGCGAGGTTGTTTGAGAAGTCGGCGAACCCAATGCCGGGTTAAAAGGCATTCCCATGGATAGCTCCTCGGCATGCTAAAAGGTGAACCACGATCGCTACAAATTGAAACCGGAGTAGTAGTATCCTCGTTGCTATTTGGTTATGACACCGATGTCGCTTGTTGACTTTGCTACTCGTGGCTTTAGTTGACCAAAGATGTGAGTCTTTCCACTTCTTCTTGTAGCGTGAGTTACCGTACTTACGGAGTTCAAATTCTTGCTCAAAATTCTCCATTACTTTTCTTCTTTGATCCGTGTCGACGCTCGAGTCATGACGCAATGAAACTCTAAGACGCGATATTTGACAATTTTCTATCTGGAAAAGTGACAGTTCAAAACTGTGAATGATTAGACTCTAGATGGTAGACTTAAATGCAAAGTATGATGCATGAATATGATTGTAAAGAAAAGAAATTTCCAAAGAATTTATGCTAAAAGAGATATTTCTGGCAAATATTTGGATGGAAAACACAAATTTTATTGATTAATGAAGGAAGATTACAACAATTGTTTTTTGTTGGAGCATTGCTCACACAAATGATACAATAAATGATAAAAATTACAAACTAAATTAAACTAATTAAACATCTTCGTCGGATGACGATCCAAAGGCTTGATGCAGCTTCAGCTTCAGGATTTCCTTCCCATAGTGAGCTTTTAGTTTGGCTTTCTCGCTTTTAGCTTGCTAATGACTCTCTTCCACTCGCTGGGAGCGGGCTCTTGTTGTCATTTCCCGAGCTTTCTTTCCTTTCCTTGACGATTTCGATGGCGCTATCCTTCCGCTAATCTTCTCATCTTTCTCCATGAGCCATTCATCCCGGAAGTAGAGCGCCTTTTCATGATCTTTGACTTGCTTTCGAGCTTTTCATTCTCAAGGTTAGTCTTAAGGAATTTGCTTTCCAAAGCTTCTTTCTCAAACCTTATCTTGGTCAAGGCTTCGGTATTCTCCACAATTCAACGGAAAATTTGTTGATTTGAAGCAATCGAGAACATGGATCCTCATAAGCGTAAGGCATTCGAATTCCTTCGCTCTTCTTTATCCAAGAAGTGTAGGTTTCATGGCTACACAATTTGCCTTACCTTTTCCTTTCTTTCGATGTGATGCCAAGCTTTAATCATCCTAGCTTTCAACTTGGGAATCCTCTCCTTCATGATGAAGTAGCTTTCACCCAGAAACCGGAGGTTTACCGAATTCATGATCCGAGCCGACGCTTTGCTAGGAATGGGTTGTAGTTGATTCCTCTTTCGCACTAATGAGAGGTACGCTGGCAAATTCTCCACAGCTCTCAATGATTTCCATCTCATTGTTTGCCAAGGTATACCAATGGATATCGCCGTCAAGAGACATGAGTCTTCTCGACCAATGCCACTCGCCTTTGTTTTCGGAAGATAGGAGATTTAGGCAGTGTGAGACAATCCATTTGAAAACAGAGGTACACAACACACGATAGTTCCGCCTCCTTGACGATTCCTATGATGAATAGAGACGACGTGTCACCGCAGGTGGGAACGGATTTCCAATCGAAGATCCTTATGGCGTTGATATCAACGAAATTTGGGACGTTGGGAAACAACACCAATCCATAGAGGAGTAAAGCTAAAATAGCTTCAAAGGCTACCATACTACCGCTCAGAGAACTTGAGAGCTTTCTCCATTAGGAACTTTGAAGTTAGTCCTAAGAGTTTTCCTCCGTAGTTAGGTTTTGTCTATCTCGTATTTCTTTAAATGAGTCATTGTTGCAATGACTTGTGACTTAGGAATGGCTTCCAAACCATTGAAAGGCACTTTGTCCGACATCGAGATTCCTAGGATATGCGCATACTCTTCCAAAGTAGGCATCAACCGATAATCGTGGAAAGTGAAACAATGATAGATCGATCGTAGAATCGAACAAGGTTTTGAGAAGTCCTTCATCGACGTTAGTGCTCAAAAGAGTTAAAAGAGTTCCATAGCGCTTCAAACCGGGATCTTCTACCAAGGATGCTAACTCTTTCAACTTTCCTACATCAGAATCTTAAACTGATCTTTGGTGAATCTTCCTCCGACGCCCATCACTCTAACCTAAAATATTTTACAAAGAAAAAAATCTCTAAATCTTTGGAAATGGGAAGAGAAAATGAAGTTTTTTTTTGTTTTTTTTTTGAATGAATGAATGAATGCATGAATGCAGCAAACATGGTTAGTAGTTATACACACGGCGCTCAAGTCACGAGCATGAAGCCAACGATAAGAATCAACGGGTTAAGTTCTAAGGGCTTATTCATCCGTGAATCGGTTCTATCGATAATACAGCTCAACTTCCCTTCAAAACATTATTGGATTTGTTGAATACCGATGGTCCAATAATATTTTCAAGAGAAACTCGCTCGATCGTAGTATCGCATGACAATTACTCTAGGCTTACACCATAATCTCCACTACATCCTAATGGCCGGATGGTTTATGTGTTCTACACCACTCCTTCTTAAGTTCTCCTCGAAAATACAAATGCTTAATTACTCGCTAAACACAATACCTCAAGACAACCTCCATCCAAGGGAAATATTAACTTCAAAGCATTGAACTACTCACGATAATACCTCCACCTAGATCTTAAAATGTTTCAAACCGGTTAGATTTCTTTCCATCAAGTGAAATCGTGAAACACACAATAAAGAAAAATGATATATGCAAAATATGAAAAGCTTATCCCTTTCTTTTCTTTGAAAACAAAAAGCTTGGTGCTCTGCAGTAGTAACGCTTTTTTTGAAAATCAAATTTCAATGCTCTCCCAAGCAGAGTCGCCATTTTTCCTGCTCGCAAAAGGTGACGCTACCGAGGATGCGAACGGAGTTCGGATCTTCCGCACGCAACGATTTAAATCTTTGATTTGTTTATAAAGATGCCGCGAGCATCAAGCTTTATTATTTTCAACACAAGAAAGATGATTTAATGATTATGAAAAAGGGAAAGTAAATACCCTCAATTGATATTGGTATGCGAATCGACTAGCGCAAACTAGACATAACGCATTGGGAGATTCGAGTAAGGGGATTGTTATATAAAGGAATAGATGGAGCACCCTAAATATATGTAGTTATCTACAGCCTTTATATATGAATATGTTTGATATGTTGTGTTTTTTAATTGCTATTTCTATGATCGGGAAAGTTTCTCCTTGGGATTTTAAGAAATAGTAGATTGGGATTCTAGGGTTTGTTATTATTGTGCTCGCAAAGATCCGTGGATCTTCTCACATATCCCCTAGTGGGAATTAGAGCATTTGTAGCTCTGATCTACTGTGGTTCTATGGTTTGTTTGGTCCGAGGAGATAGAAATTTGCTCGCAAGGATGAGACCTTGGCCTACGTGATTCTCAAAAGGATGTTGAGAAAGTCGTAGCAATCGTAGTTCCCACTTATGCTAGTGGAAAGCAACGGATGTTAGTAAGAGATGTATAAATGTCATCTTAATGAAAATGTATCTAATCTATTTCATCACATACATTTTTGAAAAGTTTGATTGATTGATAAAATCTTTCATCGTAAGTATTAGGTGTTTTGCTTGAGTGTACAAGCGCTACCACTTACATGTTTAAGAAAGATGTTTGAAAAGATGATTAAATCTTTAACCGTAAGTATTGGGTGTTTTGCTTGATTGCAAGCCGCTACTACTTTCAATTAATAGATGTTTTTGTTTGAAAAAGTTTGAAAAAGTTTGAAAAGTTTTGACCGTATGTGATGTAATGGATGAGATACTTCTTCCATAGAGATGATAAATGTCTAAATCTCAGGAGAAATTGATGGATTAAAGGGATGCTTTTAAGAAGCCCATGGGTCCTTGTATTGTTAGCCCAAGAGGAGGCATCCGAGGGTCATCGAGGGTCATCGAGGGTCCTTGATGAAGCTCAAGAGGAAGCTATAGGTATGGTCGTTTTGGCTTGAAAGGATTTCACCGAGAAATCATCCTTTTCTGAATAAGAGCAATTTCACCGGAAATTTTACTTTGGGAATTTGAAAGTGATTTCACCGGAAACCATCCTTTCTGTGGTTCTATCTTAGCGCGGTGATTCTTTTGTATGGAAGCCCAATAGGAGGCGTTAAGAGATTTCCGCTCTTTCATTGTATGATGCCCAAGAGAAGGCTAAACTCAATGAGGAGTTCTTTTGAACGAAGCCCAAGAGGAGGCCGACTCAATGGGAGTGTTGTCTTATATGAAGCCTAAGGAGGCTAACTCGGGAGAGTTTCTTTGTATAAAGCCCAAGAGAAGGCTGACCCATGCTGGGATAAGTTATCTTGTATGAAGCCCAAGCGAGGCTAAACTCAACCGAGATGAGTTGTCTTGTATGAAGCCCAAGGAGGCTAACTCATGCGGTGATAGATTGTCTTGTATGGCCCAAGCGAGGCTAAACTCTGGGAGCCTATCGATTAGTCTAATTGTTATGTTATAACTAGACAGTTTGTATAAACAGTGTGTGTGATATGTATTCACAGAGTTTATGAAGGAAATATAAACAATGCATGATGTTTATTTACGCATTATGAAATATAAACAAGTGTTGTGAACGAACGCTTAAAACGAGCGCAACTTGATTATTTACAAGTTTGAACTGTGTACAAGGAAGTGAATATGTACACGAACGAGTTTTTATGTACAGAGAAAGATGGATGTACATAGGAGGGTTGGACTTACATCAGAAGAGAGGCCCATTGATTTGAAAGCTTCATTGGAATAATGCTCCTTTCAATACCAATGGTATTCAAATGATGAAACAAATGATTGATCAAAGTTTATCTAAAAAGTATTTAAAGAAAGAGTATCTGATTATGTACAGATAAAAGTTTTGAAAAACAAGTATCCGTATATGTATGTAAAAGTTTGTTTTTGAAATATCCTGTTATGTATGTATGAAAGTTTGTTTTAAAAAATGTTTGACAAAAGTTTGATATGTACAAAGAAATATTATGTACATAAAAGAATGTTATGGGACTTACACCTGATGGAGGCCCATTGGTTTAAAAGAAAACTTGCTCTGAGAAACCTTCCTTAGAACCAATGGATTCAAGATAGACAAACGAATGAAAACGAAAGAAATTTGTTTACGTTTGAATATTAACAATGATGGTTTGAGTATGTACAAGTAAAACTAAATATACATAAAGGATTGGGAATTACACCATAAGGGAGGCCCATGATCGAGAAATTCGAGAAGAAACGAATTCGCTTTTATCGCTTTAAATCGGATCGATCATGGTAAAAGATGCAAGTTTGATGAAATGTTTTGAAAATGATTTGAAAATGTTTTGAAAATGTTTTGAAATGAGGTTCATTTATGAGAAGTTTTGAAAAAATCGAAGTCGAAAACTTGAAAATTCACCTTTCAAGGAGGTTTGAAAAAGTGTTCGTAACATCGTTGCCCGATTAAAATTTAATCGATGAAAGTTTTTTTGGATTTTTTGACATAATCATAAAATATATATATTAAATGACAAGTGCAAAAATCATCTCAAAATGAGAAGTTTTGATTGGTTAAAAAATTGTTGAAGTTTGATAGAAAACATGAAAATATTGAAGTTTTGTAAAAAATTGGTCTTGCCGGTTTTGAACCCATGACCTGAGTGGGACGCGGTCACAAAGCCTTAAGAGCAAGCAAGCAACCAATCGAGCCAAACGCTACTGAGTGTTAGTGGAAAAAACGCCGAGATAAAGGATTGGATAATTTAAAATTTGAAAAATGAAGAACACATGAACACGCCAGAATTCGGGTTTATAGTTTTGATTTTCGTAATCTTTGATCCAAGCTATCTTCCTCGCTTCTCAATGGAATTGGACGATGTAAACATCAAAATGACTCGGTTTTGAACAAGGAATACAACCGTGGTTGTTAATTTTATTTATTTTAAGCCTAACGTGTTTTGATTGAAAAGCTAAGAACCCTAAAATTGAGAAATCAAATTAAATGATTATAGTTGATGATTATTTGATTTTTGAGGGTTAAGGATCGTGGTGCGTAAAGAGAATGGCCAAGCTTTTTGTCAAAAGATTTCAAAGAATCATGAGAACCAAACTCGTGTTCATACCGAAAAGTGAAGATCGAATTGATGCAAACGTGTTTAGTCATTGCTTTCTCATCATTAAGCTCCAACGACGTAAGGATGCTCTATGGATACCGCTTGCTCGAACTTGCTTGAATCGAAGCACACAAGTCAACCTGCATACACTCAAAATGAAACTGAAATCGTGTTAATGGTGTTACGCTTTGTTGTTCTTGTTTTGGATCACTCCTATGATGTTTATGGAAGGTGTAATGGATGATCAAAACTTCAATGAATCAAACCAAACTCCAATTTCGACTTATGGCGCTTGTACAAGTTTGAAAATGCAAATGATTTCTGATTTTTAGCTTAGTACATGTTGATTTTAAGTTTGAACAAGTTTGTTAATGATTATGGAACATGTTGGACACCAATTTTCATCATGTTTCCATTGGATTTTCAAAATGCTATGTTTGGCAATTTTGCTCTATGATACTTGATTTTCAAGAAAAGAAGAAAAGCATGGATTTGTGTATTGATTTTGGTGTTGATTGAAGCTTGAACTATGATCCTTTATAGACAAATAGGTTTGAAATGTTAGGCAAATGTCCATGGCATTTGGATATTCAAAGAAAGCTAGAGGGCAAGATTGTCATTTGTAAAGCAAAAGGAACCTTCCTTTTTACCATGTGTGAATTTATCCAAACTTGATCCAATCTTCAATCATCACTCACTGATGTTTATCAGTTTGATGACTCAATTTGGCAAGGTGGAAAGTGGTTTAAATGAAAACACAAAATGACCTATAATTTTACAAGTTTGTACTTGAAAATTATGGATTTTGGAGCTCTAAATTTCAAATTCAAAAGTGTAGCTAGACTCCATGGATTTGAGAGTTCTTGGACATTTTGGAAAGATTTTTCCATGATCTACAACTTTCATGTTTTGAGAGTTTTCCAAATTCCAATTGGAACTAGGTGAAAAATGGCTTGAATTTGAAATGTGAAATTTCAACACTTAGAAATTTTTCTAAGTATAGAAATTTTGACTTTTGTTGACTTCTTCAAATTCTTGATTTTATGATCAAGATG